>MU227908.1:2407400-2429588 GCA_018584345.1 Thuja plicata
GGTCTTCTTTGATGATATCCTCATATATAGCAAAACCTGGGCTGAGCATCTCCATCATCTAGAGCTTGTAATGCAACTTCTCTCTGATCATCAACTCTGTGCAAAATTGTCTAAATGTGTGTTTGGCTAGGAGGAAGTGGAGTATCTCAGGAATATTTTTGCACACCAAGGGGTTCAGGTGGATCCTAAAAAAATAGATGCCATGAAAAATTGGCCGCATCCTAAAACTCTCAAGAGCCTTCGGGGTTTTTTGGGGCTGACTGGCTATTACCGCAAGTTTGTCAAGAATTATGGGAAGATTGCAGCACCATTGAAAGCTATGTTAAAAAAGGATGCCTTTACCTGGACCCATGTTGCTGAGAATACATTTGAAAAACTGAAACAAGCTATGTGCAGTACACCTATTCTCGCTGTGCCAGATTTTTCCAAGCCCTTCACTATTGAGAGTGATACTTGCGGCAATGGACTGGGTGCTATTCTCCTTCAAGATGACCATCCTATTACATTCACTAGCAAAGCCCTTTCTGGTAAGAATCTAGCCCTCTCTACTTATGAAAAAGAAATGATGGCTATTTTTCATGTTGTACAGAAGTGGTAGCCATACCTCCTAGGGAGTCATTTTTGTATCAGGACCGATCACCAAAGTCTAAAATACTTCCTGGAACAATGGGTATCCTCCCCTGCACAACAGAAATGGGTCAGCAAAATCATGGGGTATGATTATGAGATCACCTACAAGAAGGGCAAGGACAATATTGTGGCAGATGCTCTATCTCACACATTTGATGATCAAGCTTCCCTTTCTGCTATTTCTATGCCAATTCCCAATTGGTTAGCATCTGTTCAGCAGGGCTATGTCAGTGACTCTTCTTTATCTCAAATCATTCACCAACTGGCCAATAATCCTTCTACTATACCACATTACTCTTGGGGTGGTGCTTCTCTCTGATACAAGGGCCATCTAGTGCTTCCTCAGAACCCAGATCTACAACAGGCTATTTTTTATAAACTCCATGCTTCTCCTTCGGCAAGTCACTCGGGATTCCTCAAAACTTATGAGCGGGAAAGGAGAAACTTCTTTTGGAAAGGAATGAAATAGATGATTCAATAGATGGTGGCTGAATGTGATACCTGCCAATGCCACAAGTGTGAAACAACCCTCCTTCCTGGATTGCTAGACCCATTACCCATCCCTACATGGATTTGGACTGATATTTCTATAGATTTCATTGAAGGGCTTCCTAAATCAGGTGGAAAGCTAGTGATCTTGGTTGTGGTTGATCATCTCTCTAAATATAGTCATTTTTGTGTGCTCAGCCACCCCTATATTGCCTCCTCAGTTGCACAAATCTTCATGGACCAGATCTTCCATCTTCATGGCCTCCCTTCTTCCATTATCTCTAATCGTGATGCAACTTTTACCAGTCATTTTTGGACTGAACTATTTCAGGAAACTGGCACCAAACTAAAGATGAGTTCGGGCTATCACCCACAAACTGATGGTCAAATCAAAATTGTCAACAAATGCTTGGAAACTTATCTTCGTTGCTTCACTTTCGAATAGCAACATCAGTGGGCCAAGTGGCTTCCTTTAGCTGAATGGTGGTACAATACCTCTTACCACATTGCCTCTAAAATGACTCCATATGAAGCAGTATATGGTCAGGCACCTCCAGTGCTCCTTCCCTACACTCTTAGCAGCTCACCAGTCTAGGCAATTAACATAGTTCTCTGCACTAGGGATCAGATTCTTCGCACCTTACAGGATAATCTTCACATGGCTCGTAATTGAATGAAACAGCAGGCAGATCAACACTGTTTTGAGCGCTCATTTCAAGTTGGGGATATGGTTTTTCTTCATCTACAGCCATACAAGAAATCCTCCCTGAAGCTTAAAGGGTTTCATAAGCTGGCCCCAAAATTTTATGGGCCTTATAAGGTTCTGCAGAAGATTGGTTCAGTTGCTTATAAATTGGAACTTCCTCCTTCCCGCATTCATCCAATATTTCACATTTCTTGTCTCAAGAAAGTTCTTGGTACCAACGTCAGAGCAAAAACTACTCTCCCTAAAATGGAAAAGGAAGGATCCATTATCCTGGAGCCTGAGGCAATCCTTGACCAGCGCACTCGTCAGCTTCACTCTTGCTCCATCTCTGAGGTCTTGATTCAGTGGCACGGAATGCAACCAGAGGATGCTACATGGGAACCCCTTCTTCAAATTCAGCAACAATTTCCACACCTTAAGCTTTGAGGACAAAGCTTTTTTCTAAGAGAGGGGATGTTAGGAACCTATGTGTTCCTTCTGTTTATTTTATTAGTGTAGTGTTGTTGGACGCATATGCTTTGTAAGTCATCCCGTGAGTATATTTTATTATCCCACATGCATAGGTAGTATTACTTTTCTAGATCGTACTTAGTATATAAGAGTATGTTGAGGCCTTTGATGGGCACAGATGAATTTATTGTATTGAGCTTGCTCAAAGGAGGTTACCCCCTCAAAGTGGCCCATGATCAATAGATTCACTCTGAGTTCTTCTATTTCTCTATATTCTATTATTTCGTGCATTCTCACCATATTGTTGTAGGAGGTTCCTCTCACCTTCCAGGCCAGAAGTTGAAAAGCTCACAAAAGTTGAATGGGATAATAGAGGTCTTAAAGTGAACACCATCACTAACGAGGAACTGAGGTTCGGTGCATGTGTGATTAGATACAAGATCTTTCAGGAAAGTAGGCTAAACATCATATCATCAACAATAATAAGCACAGCTTACAAGATAGTAACAAAGGGAATCCAGAAGGATCTGTGTGAGATCCTGCTAAAGCAACTTGATGAGAACATGAACACAATAAGGTCTACAAAGACTAACACATGTAAGTTCGGCTCACTTATCATGTGTATATTTTTCTACTTTCAAGAATACTTTCCTTCAGTAAGAAAATTGAAATGGGACACTACAAATCCAGTGACACTACAAATTAGTGAACTTATTAAGTCACTAGGAGATAACTTTGACTCAATTATGACTGCATACTTCCTTGACTTCAAGGAAAAGATTATGGAAAGAGTAAGGATCCCTGAGCAACTGATTAAAAAACATAGGGATGAGATATGTTTTATGGTGGATATAGATTTCACCCACATAAAATTGGTTGTACCAAGGAAAGCTTGGTTAGCCCCTCTTGATTATGAAATCAATATAGATCAAGCAACCAATGCTATTGATGCATTGATCAATGAGCCGATTGACAGCAAACAACCAAGGTTTGGCACTTATGAAGAAGCCAAGTCAAAGATTAAAAGAGGTCTAGAAATCAAAAAGATGGTCAATAAAAAGAATAATATGGTCTAGAATCTTGAAAAGATTCTATCAGTTAATGAGGAGGAATAAGTACAAACTGAGGAAACTGATGAACAGGGTACCATCGGTGAAGGGAAAATGAGAAGAAATCATATTCTGAGGCAACTAAGTTTGATACACCTCCACCTCCTACAAAGAAATAGAGGACACGGAGCCAAATGGCTAAGACTGATACCACACCTCTTAAGAAAGGTCAAGTAAGGACCTATAAGAGGAAGCAGCCAACAAAGCAAACAAAGCAGCAAACAGGGAAACAAACACCTACAAAGAGGAGAAAAAGAATGGTCAGGACTAAAGCTGACATTGAGGATTCTAAAGAGGATGAGCCTGATCTAGTGAAGAAGAACTTCATATATCAAACAATTGATGAGGCTGTTGAATCTATTGCTACATCTGGCACCATGTATGATAAGAAAATTAGACAATGGGATACACTTAAACTAGAGGACCAAAATAAAATACAAGAGGCAATCATCAGGTCAATGGTAAAATTCAAATATGTGTCAGCTGAATTTATCAATCAAATACCCAAAGAGCTAGGTAATAGAATATCTCAACAATGGTCATATGATCTACAAAATGAAAGAGAAATAAGGGAGAGGGTACTTGTTACACTTATGCCTCCTAAATCTAAGATAGAAGAAATCAAGGAAATAATGAAGAAGCACTCAAGAAAATTTGTAGCCAAAATAAGAGCTTACAAAGTGCTAGAGGATAAGTTTATAGAGCTGGACACAATGACTAAGACTAAATGGAGACAACTCCTAGATCTTCTTGTAGAGTCAACAAGTCATGAGGAATAGTTACTTCTCACCAAAACACCTCATAGAGAGGAGGAGAAAGATAAGGCAAGTCCTCAGCACATTTCTTTGGACAATGTTGAAGATACAGAACCAATAGATTTGGACAAAGTCATGGATGATCTTGATATTCAAGACATCACACATTATGACTCTGATAAGGATCCACAAAAAGAAGATGATGTAATATTTATATCTCTTAAGTATCAGGAAAAACAACAAGAGTTGAAGACAACAGGGCATAACGAAATGATTGTTTATGATGAGACATGGTAGGACACTTAAGTCATTGACATAACAGATACTGACCCTGCAGAGCAAATACAAAAAGATGAAGATGTCACTGCTCAAAAAGATCAAACCGATGAGCAAGACACCAATCTAGATACAACACAAGCTAACACACAAAGAAATATGCTAGTATTGATGAAGGCCATCAATATACTAGAAGGTAATAAAGGATCTAATGCAGAAGATACAAGCACACCCGAGGACAAGGATGATGAAGAAGCAAAAGACACCACAGATGACACAAAGGAAACAACTACAAAACAAGCTACAACTGACGATCAGAAAGATAAGTCTACTAACCAAAGTAAAGAGGAAGCACAAAAGGTAGAAGAGGACACACAGAAAGAAAAGAGTGAAGAAGCAAAGAAAGATGAGATGGAAAAGGAAACAGAAGAAAAGTCTGCAGAGACACCAAAGGTTGATGGAGAGACGTCTTCAAAAAATGATAGGTGCACCCCAAGCAAAAAACACAAGAAGCATCTTCAACAAAGCCTTCACCAAGCAATTCAAAGAGGACAAATGAACTAGCAATGGTAGTTCATACATCTGTGTCCACACAAAGCTCAAAGAAGAAGAAGAAGAGAAATCATAAGAATCCAATCACTCTGGATGAAATCATTGAGATTCCAGTTTTTGATCCAAGGACATTGGATCCAACTGAATTGACAAAGTATGCAAGAATTTGTGAGAGAAAAGAAATGCAAGACAAAATTGAGAAAAGCCATGAAAAAAGAAAAGGTACTTGAAATAGCACGAGGCATACTTCAACAAATTGTACTAGATGTAGATATTGGTCAAACAGCCCCAATGCTTGATCAATTAGTGATCCTCACAGATGCAATCATGTCTCAAAACATAGATGCTAAGAAGGTCATGGAAAAAAGACTTGAACAGAAATATGAGTTCAAGGTGGCAAAAATGATAAACCAAGAAGTGGCATTGCAAAAGGTAAAGCTTTCATAATTGGTTAGCACAATAGATCCAATTATCTCAGAAGCTATAACCTTAATATAGAAGTTATCCACACTTGATCAACTCACCCAAGAGTATACTGACAAGATAGAACAAATTGATGCTGATCTTCAAACAAGTGCACAAATTCTCACAAATAATGAAGAGGCATTAAAATTGCACACTGAGCAGCTAAAGAAAGCATGAAAATTGAGACAAGACATTCAGATTGCAAAGACCAAGTTTAGAGATGATGTAAATGAGCTTCAAGCACAACTCTTACCGACACTCTCACTACTACAGATACATATGACCAAGGAAAAAGCACTAATTGCCACCCTATAAATTTCTGTCCTATACAACATTTATGATATGCATGCACGGCTAGAGCTAGAGCACATGGCACTAGAACTACTGAAATAAAAATGGGAGAAATTGCTCGAAAATATCAAGAACACCCACTCACATATTCTTGACACATTGTAAGTTACACATTTTTGGCATCTTATAAGTTGTACATTTTTGTCATGAGTATCAAATAAAGGGGGAAGTGATATGTACAGTCACAGTAAAAGAAGGGGAAAATAAAAGGAGGAAATGATGTGTACAGTCAAACATTTGAAAGAGAAAAGAATAGGGAATGTATAGTACAAAGGCAAGTATACATGTACATATACTTATACTATACCGATGCATACATTTAGGGGGAGTCATATAATGATAAGGATATATACATGGTGTACATGCTAAATACTTTAGTATTATGCACATATCAGTTTTTGATACTAATGTCAAAGGGGGAGATTGAAAGAATTATATTTTGCCATTATTATATACAAGGAAAAACATGATCTACACCATCGGTTTACACTATACCGACAGATAGGGCACAACACTACCCAACACCAAGGTTACCCAATACTACCAAGTTCAAAGCATCCCGAAAAACACTATTTAGTGTTACCTAATGACAAAAAGGATAAAGGAACCCGATAGATGAATCAAACCTGATGATCAATTCAATGAAGGAACGCCAGCAGACTTTCAATTCAACCTGACGACCAAGAACCGACAGTCAGTTACATCCCGCAAAAAGTGGATCTGACTTTCCATGTCAGATAAAACACTGGAGTTGTATATTTAGCTTCTTGATTTGTTTTAAATCCATTATGTGCGGAGGAAGCAATGTAATTATTATTGTTTTAATTAGTTTAACTATTTTAAAACATGCAAACTAAAGGATCAAGGTCAAGTTGTAAACCTTGGATCAAGAGTTAACATTATAATGCGTGATTCTAGAATAGGTCAAATACTTGTATAAATAGATGCTCAATCTATTGTGAGCATGTTTTTTGATGATTATTGTAGCCACTGAGAGAATCTAAGGATCAGACAAGAAAATTCATGTAGAAGGACAGAAAAGGATCAAATCAATTTCAAGAACAAGAACACGGGCTACCGACGAGCAAAGAAAAGGTATTAATCAATCACTATAGGTGATATTCATATTATGAGAGCTTTATTGGATTTGTGAACAACAATCATAGATTGCATACAGTCAAGTCAAACATATTGTACTCATTCTAACAAGTGTAGTACACTTAGGAAATCCTTTCAAGAAAGGTGGACCTAATAGTCCTATTGTAAATCTCTTAACCGAGTGCACACTTCATTAGTGTTGCTAAAAGCTCTTAACAGATTAGATCTTAATAGGTCTCCACTTTAATACTCCTAACAGGGTAGATCATAAGAAGTGATCAATTGTAAGCCTTTACCGTCTCCCTTCCATTCCGCAGATAGTGAAGTTTTGTGGGTGCCATCCCCACCGCAGTTTTTACTTCCTAACAGGAGTTTTCTGCGATATCATATCTTGTGTTATGTGTTTATTATTTTTATGAATGTTGCAAACAAATTAAAGATTATGAATTAATGTTACTTGCATAAGAACATTAGAAATGGTTGGTAATACATTAAAGAATGATTACTAATGATGAAAGGTGAAAAGAGTTAAAAGGTTAGAGGTACTGACTCACCCCTCCCCTCTCAGTACTACTTCCCATTAATCCCAACAAAAATAAGAAGTAAAATTAAATTAAATATAATAAATAATTAATAATTAAAATGTTATTATTAAGATGATAAGATTCATATCAAAGCTTTGCTCCCAGAAATGATTTTTTAAGCCAAGATCTATCATCTTATCTTATCTTTTTTTTACCCATCTTCTTAATTGTCTTTTTCTTCTAGCTCATTTTTTTTTTCAATCTCTATCCCTATCTCTATTTTTTGGGGTCTTTATCTTCACATCCTATGTGAGATATATTTGCACAAATTGAAGCAAACAATATCTCAAAACAATTCAAAAGGAATATAGAATAATTTCTAGGTATGCCCATATCTTTGATTCTTCTACTTAGGGTTTCATTTTTGTTTAATATTCATTTATAAAAGAAAAATATTTACGAAATTTCATTCAAATAGAGAATATCCCAAGGATTTTATCCCTCTTTTGTGGCCAAAAAAATTCCAAATCAACACAAAGTTATTCATGTATGCTTAACTGTTTGTGCAATTTAGTTTTTGTTTCAATTTGGAGAGCTTTATGGATTCCATTTGTAGACACCTAAATATAATTACTAATTTATTAATCAAATTTAGTTCTCCCCCAAGCATCATTAATTAAGTAAATTAACCTATGTCAGTCTTCTAATTAATTAATTATAGTCCAATTAATTAAATATGCAACCTATGACTACTTGATTAATTAAGCCCTTATTTTATTAATTAAATAATTACTCCTATTTGTTTTAATTAATTCACTTATCTTTTTTTCCTCTATTTATGAATTAAAATAATCTCTTTAATTTATTTGAGCACATGGCTTCTAACTTTAACCCCTAACCTAAACACGCTTCAACCACCAAACCCTTGGTTCTAACTCAACCCAACCCCTTCACACATACTAATCCCCTCTTAATTAGTTAATTACCCCTAATTATCTATTTAACCCTCCACTCATCCTCTCTCCTCCCACTTGAACTCTCCTAATTCTCCCACTTTCCCACTAATTAACCTTAACCCAAGCCTAATCCCCTCCTAAACATTTGCACAATCATAATCACATGGATTAGGAAATCCTAACCCAGTCCAAAGTCAACCTATTATCATTTCAACTCTAATCTCAACTGTACTCCCCACTTTTCAACCTTAAATTCCCTCTTACACATCTCTTACACCTTTGTCCCCTCCAAAGAATATTATATTCTTTGTTCCCACTTCTCCAAATCCCTTCCCACTTTCCAAAATGGTCACATTCTTCAAGGGATTGACCTTTGGAATGTGAGACAAGATGTGCCTTTATGGCATATCTTTCCCAACCCCCATTTCCTCTCAATCTCTCTCATGGTGACACTTGTCACCATGCTATGAGTTTGGGTAAGCACAAACCATGTGCTTCCTCTCAAATGCATCTTGACTCTTCCTTAAGTTTGCATCCCAACCATCCATTCCCTCACCCTCTTGCCTATAAATCAAACCCTCAATCCTTCACAATCCATCCACATTTTTATGCAACATCATAATGTCATTTTTAATCCAAATAAATAAGCCATCTTACCATTATAATGTCATTTTTACTCCATGACTATGAAGCTTGAGCATATATTTTGAGCACACATTTTCAACTTGGACAAAGCTACACATTAAGGAGACTATTTGGGTGTTTTAGGTTTGCATCCTTTTGTTAGCAATAATAGTCCACCATAACAAATGATATGGGGAGAGGGAGGGGTGAATCAGTTGTATTCCAAATCTTTAAACTTTAACCTTTAACAATCAAAAGATAAATGCAATTAACAACACCATAATACAACCATTTGTTGTCAAGGAAACTATGTTAAGGGAAAAATCCCAGTGGGAATTAGTACCCACAAATAATGCACTGAAATTAGGGTATCCCTATTAGGAGTTGATTATTACATACATTACATAGTCTCTGTTAAAGGACAGGCCATGTTAGAATTCAAGAGAAACAACGGGCTCACTGCCTAAAGAAGGTTAAATCCACCTTCAGGACTCACTAGTCTGAGATACAGATATACAAAGATATAATATCCAGTGAACTAACCGATAGCAACAACTTTACTTAAATAGTTCCAAGGAAGTTCATCAATCACAACCCCTACTCTACATCCATCAAACTTTGCAAATACAAACTTACAGCTTCCACACTTCATTGTAAACTCTCCTAGCCAAGAAAACAACTTTCCTTTATACAAGTTTACATTAAGAAATTAGGTTGGCCAATTAAGACTTCTCCAATGGACAAATAATTACATAACCACTTCCTAAGATACACACATTACCTATAACAAGTAAACATCAATTACAATTCATCAAATATAATCCAAGAGCTACAATCCATGCTCATTATCCATAATGCATGTCACATCTCTAAAGTCGGCCCCAAATAGGTCTTCTCCAGAACACATGCCATATCTGATGTCATCAAGAGTCTTGCGACCCAAGAATCATGTAAAAAAATTCCAAAACATGTCTCTAGACATTCCCTAATCTTACATAATGTAAATCATACTCACACTCAAGTTATCCACAAAACTCAGAGACTAGCTTTGTCATAATTCTCTGCCACTGTTCTGCAAATGGTCTTCACCAAGATCATTATAACTTTAAAAAATAGAAACATAAACTCAAGCAACCTTAGATATAATATCATGACTCATCACATTACACATCCCCATCTTTTCATACTCTGAAACATTCATACAGTGTTCGTACACTTCTGTCAGTCACACATGCACCAGTGATAACCAATATGTTTGTCTTCATCTGAAACATAGGTTGACATCAATGACAAAACATGAATTCCAACAAGTCCAAAAGAGCCCAATTCCAACAATCTCCGCCTTTGGCATTGATGGAAACACATGAGAAAATCCATTAATTCCAAAAGTACCACTCTTAATATAATCTTCTTAATATCCTCTTCACAGCTCTCCCCATAACAATAGGGATTTTCCATAGACTCTCTTCACTCAATCTCTCCCCCTTTGACATCAATTGAAAAGGAAGCCATTACTCTATCTTTGAATATCTTTCCTCTATAAGGTGTATCTTTTTCAAATCTTCATGCTTGCAACAACCAAGTGCTCAATCACCCAAACGTGTTCTATTGTGTTCCTGCGATCACTCCCCATGAGGAGTGGATTCATACATCAAGTCTAGGAAATGATTTAACTCTAAAATCCTCTAGAATGATGTATTCCTACATCAATTAGTTCTCTCAAGCAGGGGCTCTCACCCCAAGCATACCTCTAAGATACTCAAAGGCACCCTTTAGAAAAAGTTTTGTAAATATATCTACTATTTGTTCCTTTGTGTTGATATACTCCAATATAATCTCCTTCTATACAACCTTGTCTCTCAAGAAATGATACTTAATTGAAACATGTTTAGTCTTTGAAAGCATAACTAGATTCTTTGACATATTCACTATACTAGTTTTATCACAATGAATAACCACAAGCTCATAAAAAGTTATCCCAATGTCCTTCAGTATTTGCTTCATCCAGACAATCTGTGTTCAATTTATAACAGCAACAACATACTCTGATTCGGTAGTAGACTAAGATATGCAATCATGCTTCTTACGTAACCAGGAAACCAGCATTTTCCCAAGGAAAAATGCACCAGATCCAACTTCCCTTCCAATGAGTAAGATTTGATTTTAAAACTGATTCTCATTTTTTTTTCCCCATCACACATTCTCTACACATGGTGTTAGCATGTTTCACAATCTTCAATAAATCTCTAACAACATTTTTCATACTTTCTTTCACAATGTTATCAAAATTTACATGATAGATTCTTTTATGCCATAACCAAAGGTCATCAACCTTCACAACAAAACAAGAAACTTATGTAGTATTCAACACAAATACATTACCTCTTGACTTATTACCATATGCAATCAAATCTCTTGTCTTACTTCTGATAGAACATTTCCCATCATTAAACTTTAAATGATAACCCTTGGCTAAAAATTTTCCAACACTCAACAAATTATGCTTAAGTCCATCAAAAAGAAATACATCATCACTATTAGTTTTACCATCAAGAGAAATCGATTCTACTACAATGATAAAATTAAGAGTATTGTCACCAAATCTGACTACACCACCATCATATTTAGTTAGCTAAATAAACTTGTTTCTACCACCAGACATATGATGTGAACAACCACTATCTATGATCCATTCAGATTTCTTTTCAACATGTGAACTAGGGATTTCTCTTCATTAATAGGTTCATCATCTTTAATAGAAAAAAATCTAATTCCATCATAATCCACAACATCAACATCAGACACACCTTCACTAACATAGTAAAATGCCTTATCCTTGGAGTAATTAGGTCTAGGAAACTTAGATTTATGTTTAGGAACCCTTGTAGGACATCTAGATGCAAAATGACCTATCTTATTACATGAAAAACATTTCAGAGGTAACTTTCCTTCAAACTTACCCTTACCTCTATTTTCTCTTCTAGAGATCAGGGCCACAATTTCATCTAACTTCCTCTCTTCTTCTTGTATCTTTTCACAATCATCAGCATATTCACCAATATCTTCTCGCAAGACACATCTGTTGGTGCTCATAATACTTGATAAAGTCTTTTTGTTACTATGCACAACCACCTTGAATGTTGTTTCAACCTTAGGCAATGAATATCCTAGCTCTACGGCTCAAAGGTAGTTAATTTTGATATCAAAATCTCTCTATTGAAGTTTGTCATCAAAGGTATGATCTCCTCTATATCTTGCACTTTAGTTCTGTAAACATGCGTCAAAGACCTAAGAATATTTGTGATCTCTTCTTCTTCATTGTAGGTGCCTCCAGAATTTATAATGCCTATAAAAACCTTAGTAACCCTCTATACATATTCTCTAACATTCTCATCAGCTTTCATTTTTAGAATTTCCATCTTTGTCTTCCAATTCTGTAACTTTGTCTGATTTGTAAACTTATCTCCTTTATATAGTGCTTCTAATCTTGACCAAATTTTATGTGCAGAATCCAAATCATTAACCTCTGTGAATTCACCTTCAGAGAATGCACTAATCAGTGCTTCTCTTGCAACCACGTTACAAGAAAAAAACTTATTCTCTTCACTAGTAGCTTTATCTAATTCATCTTCAGTCTTGATCTACTCATCTTTATTTGTAATCATCCAGTAGTCAATTGCCAAACACAGCAAGTGAATTCTCATCTTGATCTTCCAACTATCAAAGTTTTCAAGATCAAACCTTAGACTCTCCTTCCTATAGAACGTCATCTTCAGGATCACCTCAAGTTTTTAAGCTTTCTCTCAAAGGAACAAAAGCTCTGATACCAATTATTAGCAATAATAGTCCACTAGAATAACTGAGAGGGGGGGGTGAATTAGTTGTATGTCAAATATTTAAACTTTAAACTTTAATAATCAAAAGATAAATGAAATTAATAACACCATAACACAACCATTTGTTGTCAAATAAACCTTGTAAGGGAAAAACCTCGGTGGGAATTAGTACCCACAAATAATGCACTTAAAGTATAGTATCCATGTTAGGAGATTTAGCCATGTTAGGAGATGATTATTACATATAGTACATAGTTCCTGTTAAATGATAGATCTTGTTAGGAGTCAAGAGAAACAACAGGCTCACCGCCCAGGCTCACTACCTAAAGAAGGTTAAATCCACCTTTAGGACTCACTAGTCTGAGATATAGATATACAAAGATATAATATCTAGTGAACTGACTAATAGAAACAACTTTTCTCAAACAATTCCAATGAAGTTAATCAATCACAACCTCTGCTCTACATCTAGAAAACTTTGTAAACACAAGCTCGTATCTTCCACACTTCACTGTACACTCCCCTAACCAAGAAACCAACTTTCCTTTGTACAATTTTATAATAAGTAATTAGTTCATCCAATTAAAACTTACCCAATGCACAAATAATTACATAACCCCATGCTAAGATACACATGGTACCTATTAGTTATTTTTCTTGTAGGTTCTTAACACAGTGTGAATGCTTACTCTTTATACTTCCAACTTATAACTCATGCAATTCAAAGCCTAATTAATGAGGACTAGTTCCTCCTTCTTCTTTGAGATCCACAAGCTTAGGCAGGTGTACCTTCAAATAATTACTGATTCTTAGTATCTATTATAGTGGATTAGGGATTTCACTAGAAGTACTACTATTTGCATATATTTCCAATCCTAGGTCAGGGGCTTCTTCATATTATTAGGTGTTCACCTCATGACCGGATTGGGCTGAATCTTTTCTTCTAGTGTTGTCTTCTTCTTTTCTTGGAGATGAGTCATTTATATTAGCTTGGTTCTTCTTTTCTGTCCAAGACATTTTAGTCCTAGAATAAGTTGGGATTCCACTATCCAACTCAACTTCAGGATTATCTCTCACTCTTGATCTTGTATTCATATTGAAAGGATGAGTATGAATATTGAATATTACTTAGCACTGATTACAAAGATTTTCTTTGAGAGTCGCCACCCAAAACAAGTTGGGAAAAATATAACAGCCAAATCTGAATACTATAAGAGTGACTTAGATAATAAAACTCAATTGTAAATTGTATTAACTTTTAAAATAATACCATAGATTATCTAAAAGTTCCACAAGATTTTAAAAAATCCCCAGCAAAGTCGCTAATTTGTTAGGTCTTTTTCTTGGAGGTTCTTAATATAATGTGAATGCTTACTCTTCATACTTCCAACTTATAACTCATGCAAGTCAAAGCCTAATTGATGAGGACTAGTTCATCCTTCTACTTTGAGATCCATAGACTCAACTGGGTGTACCTTCAAATGATTACTGATTCTCAGTATCTATTATAGTGGATTGGGGCTTTCACTGATTGGATGATTGTATTTGACTCTATCAACTAATAAAACACCCTGCAGATGATAATAATTAACTTAATAGATAGCTTCAAAAGCCAAATTATGATCTTAACAATAACAAACATTAGTGAGATAAGGATTCTCATCCTTCTTCCTTTTGGAGCTCTTTGAGCTTAGGAGGGATAACCTAGTGATTCACTCTTTAAGGAATCAATAAAATAAATTGTATTCTCTAATACAATTGCTTAAACATATATATGTTTTGTAGCTAAAAAGTGAATGATTGATTTTCTTTAATATTGGATGATGATTAACTGCTTGCCAAACCCTAAACTAGTGCCTAATTATTGGGCAAAGAGTCAATATAAAATATAAATCAACAATAAAATGATTAATGTAAACACATGCAGTTTAGATAGAATGCCCTACAGAATACCCTTTCACTCCCCCACCCCTTTTATCAGATCCTTAAAACAATGTTTAACTCTCTGGAATCACCTCTAAGAATTACTCCTTCCTTGAAAGAACTCACAGGTAATTGCATAATCACCTTGTAATTGGTATATCTAAAATGCCTTACAAATTAAACATACAAGACCTTAAATAGAAATATAAAGAGACACCACAAGATATAGAAAAGAAACTACAATGTATTTTATTAATATGTTACTGCTTCAAATACATTCAATACACAAAAAGCACAAAGCTCAGACAAAATTGAGTAGTCTGCCTTGAAATTATATATTTGACCACCTTTACAAAATGTTCTAACTTTCTATATATAGATTCTAAGACATCTTGGAATCCTTAAAGACTAAGGATGCAACAAGCTTTAGATGGCTAATACCTAACCCTAAAAGATACTATAAGACAAAATACAATAAGACCTTAAGCGGTGGAAAGACAAAATAGAAAGACAATCAGATTTGATATTTAAATCTTTTGATAGTTGGCACCTTTGTCTGTTGATATTCTAGATAGCCTCCAATAGTTATTGCGAGATCTAGTGACAGCCATTATAGGCTAACTTACCTTTCCATATCTAATTCATCATTGTAATAAATAAATGCCTCTTTACTATGCAGCAATGCATCAAATTCATTTCTCCATACCTCCACTGCCTTGATTTGATCATCTTCTCCCTTTATTGGTGGAACAAACTTATTGTAATCTAGTCCAAACATGTTGACTCTCACTTCAATCTGATTTTCCTTTCCCTTGAAGAAAGACAAGGTAACCCCAATCTGTTCAATCTCCTCGCCAACTTGTGTTACAATTTCTGGGAGGTCTGGCCTAAGTGGTTGTAGGGTTGCTGACCTTTCAAATAAATTAGTCCTTACTGACCAAGTTCCAAAATAGGGGTTCAAAGTTGAAACAAAATTAGTTACCTCTATTTGCAAAGTAGACAACTTATTATAAGCACCATGTACTAGATCAGCTTTATCTTTCAAGATATTGATCTTGTGTTACAAAAATTTCAAAAAGGCTTCCAAAGACACTTTATTCTGCTCACTATCCTTCTACTTTGTTTCCTTGTCAATATCCTCTGCATCCTCTATTCGTACAAGGGCATTTGTAACTTTCTTTTGTTCAGTAGGAATAGCTTTAGGAATCTCTTGTAACTTCACATTCATCTCTGCCACTAGCTTCTCCAGTGCATTGATCTTTATTAAGCCTAGCTCTATGTCCTTTACTACAATACTTGCCTCATCAAATAGATTTTGATATCTTTTAGACATATTTTCATATTTTGATTCATTTAGATGAGAAAAGTGTGTGAGTGCTTGAGAGATTTCCAAATCACCTATGTTCTGGATGGACCATATAATTTTATCCCCATCCATCTTTTCTTATACATTTATCAATGGTGGCTTCTGAGTCTTGGGAGCTAGAGCCCACGTGGCTAAGGTTTGGGACTATGCATTGTATCCACATCCTTTAATCATCTCCCCCACCTGTGTCTCTGAAGACAAATTGATATATGGCTACCTCCTTATTTGGTCAATGATGAAAGATGAATCCAGATCCCATTCCTCTACAAGTAGCATGCAACTAGAAAAAACTAACTGTCTACCTTCATCTATGGTCATATTCTCCAATTCAGTATCATACTCTTGCATATCCTACAAGGCTTCACTTTTTACTGCATATCCTCCTTCCAATTGCAACTGTGACCCCACTTGTTGTTTTTCCCAAATGAGAAAATCCTTGAATTATTTGGTTTTTATAAAGTTGTCATCATTCAAGAATTGTTCTTGCTGAAGCTCTCTTTTATCTTGAAATAATAAGAGAGGTATTTCAACATTTTCTTCTGTATCCTCTCTTTTCTTCTTACCTTCTCTTATAAAATTTATGAGCAGATGATCATAAGCTCTAGTACCAGTGAATAAAGCACCCACTTTATCTTTTTTCTTGTTTTTTGTCTTGACATCAGAAGGCTCCCCTATTTCCACCTTTTTCTTCTTCTTGGGAGGTTCATCAACTACCTCAGTCTCTTTCCCTTGAGTCAAATCCATTATATTCTCCTTAGTTTGAGGTGGTTGATCCATTGGGGAGGGCTATGTACTGAATATCTATTATCATTGTATTCTAAAGAAGAGTGTTTGGTTGGACCTTTGTCCTTATCCTCTATCTACTCCTCCAGCTGGCTGCACATTATTCCATAAGACTCAATCATCTTATCCAGTCTTTGTAAATAAGGCATATCAGGGAAGTAACCGCCAAAAGGGATCCCTTTCTTCTTAAGTTGTTGTTCTAGATCCATCAATTCTTGGAACTTGTCATCTCTTCTTAGAACTTCATCATCCTCTAGGATGTTCCTTATTAGGTCCTCTTCTATACATTGCTCATGCACTTTGGTATTTGGAATGGTGGGTGTCAAGAGCTCTTTTGCACTAAAAATAAACCCCTTTGTATCCACATACCTATATAGGGCTAAACTCATCTTGAAGTGACTTGACCATCTATTCACTAAATCATATTCTCTCTTGCCAATTGTGAAATCATAAACTTGAAATTGTCAAGGTGTGAATGTTCCTTTTCTATGTGGAGCCAAATGCTCCTTATCAGTCAACATAAGTTGCCATATGAATTCCATAACAGCAATGCTTGGTGGTACATGGTATGGTAGAATATGTGGTGGCTAGGAGCAGCCATAAACTCTTATCAAAGTAAAATCCATATGATAGTAGAAGTCTCCCCAGTTGTGGTCTCCATTCCATTTATCAAAAAACCTACAGGGTCTCAGAAGCTACAATACCTTGATTGATAGCCTAGTCATATTGACCCCCAAACTACTTAATAAGGGATATACCAGCCAATTCTAGAAAGTACATAACTCATTCTCCCTAGAAGTATAATTCCATACCCCCAACCAGAGTTTTATAGGGTTGGATTTACCATGATAGAATCTTCTAGGTCTCAAATTAGGTTGGTCCGTGATATTGAAGTTATAGAAAAAAATCAAATGCATCAATAAAGAATACTGTAGAAATTTAGGGTTGGATTCCTTCTTCTAGATGTCTACAAACCCTTGATGCATTTTTTCAATCACATATTGAATATAGTCGTAGTCTGTGCTGACATGTGGACTTTCCACATCCAAAATAATTATAAGAATATTAGAGGATATCCTTTCTCTTCCCTCATCAAATCCTAGAAATCTACACTGCCATAGGAAATATATTTCATGTAGAATCCTAGATCCTTGTAGAAGTAGGGTGCAGTGTTACTACGAATGGGTGCTATGTAATTTTTGGTTCCTTTTGGCACATGGCCTTGAATCAACTTTGCTACAAAACAGGCGTCACTTATATACCTAGTTGCTAAAGCCTTTAGGTCTATCATTGTAGTGCAGGGGTTATACATATTGAAAGCCTTCATAAAGGATGCCCTATCTAGAGTTACTAGGGTTGTATAATCACTCTTCTTAATGGTTTTAGAAATTGTATCATACCTATTAGCCAACTCTAGTAATAAATCTACATCTGCAAACACGTTTGGAACTATTAATTTGGCTAACACTAAAGTCCAAGGGTTTGAAACAGGAACAAGACCCTCACTATTCTTATGAAAATAATTAAACAAATAATATCCAGAACAATCAGACATTTTAGCATCTCTAACATAAGCCATGTTATCACCAAGGTATTCATCATTTACCTTTTTTCCTTGATTTGTTCCTTCTAACAAAGCCACAAATTCATCTAAGTAGTTTCTTTTCCCAATCTGATCATCATCAGGATCACCACTCTTTCCACTGGTTGAAGAAATGCTCACTACTCGGCTCATCTTATCACTCATTCAATATCTTTAGCTCTGAAATATGAAACTCCGGTAAACTAAAATGAACAACAGTAATGCTTATTTATTCAGAGAAATCAATGCACAAATCTTATTCAAAATCATAAATTTGCTATTTAGTCACTTCTACATGCTTTAATATCAATTTCTCGTAGCCGTGGTTCCTGAGGTTGACAAGTTATCATTTTGAAAAAGGCCAATCAGAGCAATCATAAAACCTTATTTTATGCAAAATAAATTCTCAAATTGATATGATTGGCTCACTTTATTACAACTTAGCTACTTCTTACATGTTGTCACAATCCTCTTGTTTTGATTGGCTAATGACTGTACATCATGGCATGGCACAAAACTCTTAATCTTTACCTTGCTCACAATCTGGTTTTCTTCAATGACTATGCGATGTCTTTATCTCTTTGTCGCTAAGAGTTAGCTTTAACTCTAGTTTTTTCATGAGATTTAACGCTCACCGTGTGATTAAAAATTTGATCAATGATTATCTCTTAGTTGCTGAACAAATTTACTTAACTCATACTTCATTCTGAGATTCTGTGAATAAAGCTAAAGAGTAACTCTGCTTAAACCTTTGGTTTCTTTGGAGACCATGTGACTGTATAATTTTGAAGTCGCTGAAATATTTTACTAACCATGAGTTTCATTAGAGATTACGCGACCATTGTTAGATCTTCTTTCAATCAGACGGTTTGCATGAAATATCTTATTCATTTTGTACTTTCTGCATCTGATCAGAGACTTCACGACTACCACTAGATCACTTTTAATCCAACGAATCACATGAAATCTCTTTAGCTTTATCCTTAACTATAGTTTTTTATGAGAATTCATGACTAAATATTTCTCCAAGTTGCTAGATAGGTTTACATACCACAGGTTTATTCTGAGATTTCATGCAAACCATAGATCTTAGGAATGACTTAGACACGTGTCAACATCTGAACCTTTAACTCCGAGTCACCAAAATTTCTCTGACTTTTTTTACTTCTATCAGTGACTTAACGTCATCCATCAGATCTTTTCTCGTCCATGTTTCAAATTTCTCCACTGCAAACTTCACTAAGCCTTGACTTAACCTTTACTAACCACAATTCTCATGGAGACTTAGCAACTAACTGAATCTCTTTGTCACTGAATAAATCATCTAACTCAAGGTTTATTTCGAGATTAAATTCCAGCCTTTAGATCTTTCTTCAATCTGACGGTAGTCACTGAATCTCTTGAAATTTTTCTCATCTGAACTTTTATCTTGTGAACAAACACTAGCCATATGATCAACTTTGAATCAAACAATAGTTTCTAGATCTCACAACATTTAACTTAACCCTTGTTGTCTTTGGAGATCTCGTGACTGAACTGATATAACTCATGTCTTTAACCTTGGTACACTTGTGAGACTTCGCGACTGAAGAAACTCAAAGTCACTTTATAATTTCTTAACTAAGGAGTTTATCTCGAGACTTCACTCCCATCACATGATCATCTTGAAAATCAATGGCTATCACTGAATCTCGTAAGATTTAACTTAACTCTTGTCTCCCTGCGTGATCTTGTGACTGAATAAAAATTCAATCAAGATTTAACTCTGATTTTTTTGTGAAACTGCGCGACTAAAGAAACTCAAAGTTGCCATAAGATTTCTTAACTCTGGGGTTTTAAATGAGACTTTGCATGAACCACAGGATCAGTATCTGAATCAATAGCCCACGTTAAATCGCTCAATCTTTTTAAGCATATTTTTTTCTTTATGAGATAACGTGACCAAGCATTGCATTGAGTCTCGAAGCAAAATGGAATATTCTAAAAGATTAAAGAGACATCGCGACTAACATTAAAACATGAAAAGATCACATGAATTAAGTGACTCAGATTTTTTGAAAAAGGTAACTGAAAATTAGAAGTGGATTACGAAGAACTAGGGTTTTCTCTTTTTATATATGAAAATGACCTAAGACCTAGGGTTTTTCACACTTCTTTGATTTTAAGGCTTGGAGATCATCATTTGTAGGGAAATTTTGATAGCACTGGATAGGAATTTGACCTTCTAAGAATGAATTTGACTGGGAACTCAAAAAATTTATATTAAGGTTTCATAACTAGAAATACAACCAACAGTGGCTCTATCTGAGGATGTTTAAATGCAAGTTTATAGAAAGAACCACAGATCTCTAGGAGGCAGACCATGCTTACTAACCTACTACAGAAAGAAAACACACAACAGAAACAAACACACCTATACATATAATACATAACTACTGTACATGGAAATCAAATTTTAATTGAAGAAAGGTTTCAAAAATTGCCCATGCACTGGCAATTCAAATACCTCTCCCTCCATATTTTTCAAAAGATATGAATATTTTCCAAAAATTTGATAAATAACAAAGGGACCTAACCATAATGATTCAAATTTCTTATGTTTCCCTTTGTCTTCAGCCCTTACATTCCACTAAAGTACTAAATCATCAGGTTGAAACTTCCTATTACTTGCTCTTTTATTAAATAAATATTTCATTTTTTGAGTAACTTAATGTTCTCTTTTCTACTATCTTTTCTAATCTCATCTAATTCTGCTAACAGCATGATCCTATTTTGCATTGGTTCAGAAACATCTAGCTCTTCTTCCTGAATAAACTTATATACTGGTGTAAGATGGTAAAATATACCTATCTCACCAAAATGTTAAGGGGGGTTGAAATAGAGATATGTTTATTAAAAATATATAATGTATTAAGAAAGAATGGTTTGATTGATTATTGATTATCTTGAAATGTAATGTTTGAGATAGGAAATGTGTTGATGTATGAATTGTTCTTTGAGTTACCTAGATTATATTGAATTCCTTAACTTTAATTGAATTGAATTGTATTGCTTGTATATTGTAATTAAGGAGAAGATAAGATGCTCCTTTTTATATTCAAATGCACAAATGGGAGATCTAAGTTGATCAACCCAAGAGAAGGGTTAATGCACAAATGAATCAACTATTTGGAAAAGAGAATAACAAGAGAGATACCTTAAATTATATTAATTATATGTATAGAAATGATATATGACAGTAATTGAAGAAATAGGAGAAATGCACTAACCTTGAAATATTACAGATCAAAGAATGTTGTTTTCTAAGGTCTACAAACTGTTTCTAAAAAACCAATAGTTGATCCTGAACCGGAACGCAGAGATGAACAAAACCTAGAAATATTTTTTTGTTCTGATGTCATCTTATGAAAAAGGTTGATCTTGACCCACAAATGTCAACCCTGACCCAATAATGTTGACCCTAACCTGCACAAGTCTGACAGAAAATCTGTTCGCGCCGTCTGAAAGAAAGTCGAAAAGGGTATCTAGATCTGGTCTCAAATCAACTATTCTAAACCTATACCTACAAGAAAAAGAGGATTTTTTATTGTGGGGGAGGGGTTTGCCTTGGTCAAACCCTAGTTTTGGAATTAACCTCAAATATATGTAATTGAAATTGCAGAAATGGACAAAGTAAATGCATAAATTCACCTTGCTTGAAAAAGTCCTTGTGG
>MU227908.1:2435737-2447026 GCA_018584345.1 Thuja plicata
TGGATCTCCTTCATGAAAATGGATACTTGAATGGATGAATGCTTGCTTGAAATATTTCTTGATTGCTTGCTTGATGATGTTTCTCAATTTCTCAAGGATGCATAGGCTTCAATAGAGAACTTAGTATCACTTAGTGATGGTTATCGTTCGTAATGCTTAGAGAAAATGAGAGAGAAAGCTTCCCTCTTATATGAAATTAGGGCACAATCTTCTAAGGAGGCATACATAGGAGGATTAAATCCCCATTAAATCCTTTATCCCTAGGAGAGGACCTATGTTAAATATAATTTAGGAATCAACGCTTCGGAACCTGAAACAGCTGACCCAGAAGCGGGAAAGACTTTTTGCAAAGGCTGACCTCCAAAAATTGTGAGACCCTGGGATCTGAACCCTGGGTCAAGGTCATGGTAAATCCTGACCTAGGTCAGGGTCAAGGTTGACCCTGACCTAGGTCAGGGTCGAGGTCGACATAGACCTAAAAGGTCGACCCTGACCCTGAAGCCCAGAATCACCAGTCTGTAGTTCAGAATGCATAAATCAGGCTAAACAAGAGTGGAAAGAGGGATAGAATACGGGGGAAGCCATGTCAAGATCAGGAACCCATTCAAGGCACTTTTTATGACCCCAAACCACTTACTCAAAAGGCTAAACATGTCTACAATGGAAGTGCTTCCATTTTCTGGCTATACAACTGGAAGCAAATTATTCATGGGCATTCTAGATTGCATACCATATACTATTTCAAAAAGAGACTTACCTATTTATTTTTTCATAGTGATCCTATCAGCCCATAAATCATGTTTACATTTTGTATGCCAAGCTCTTTTATTCTTCTCAAGGGTATTCTTCAAGATTTTCAATATGTTCTTGTTACTAAATTTTGCTTGGCCATTGGCTTGAGGATGATATGGGGAAGAATATGATATCATAATCCCATACTTATCACATAAATCCTTAATTTCATCTAACCTAAAGCACATAGCATTTTCCATTACCAATTTTGCAGGAACACCAAATCTGGTCAGAATATTTTCCATCATAAAATCAGTGACCACTTTACTAGTTTCTCTCTTTATGGGAATTGCTTCTATCCATTTTGTGAAATAATTTGTAGCAACTAGTATCCAACTATGTCCACTTCTAGATTTTTTTGAAAAATCTCCAATGAAGTCAATCCCCCACATGGAAAAATGTGCCTCAGCACTTATAGGATTTAGTAATAGGGCGCCTAAAAATTTCAACTTGTTAGAAAATCTTTGACAAGGTTCACACTTTCTGAAAAAGGCATGAGTATCTTTGAATAAGAAAGGCCAATAATAACTAGCCCTCAAGATTTTATGAGCAGTGGTTTTAGTAGAGAAATTTCCTCTGAATACTCCAACATGCATTTCAACCAAGACCTTTTGAGCTTGACTCTGATCTAGACATAATAACAGTACACCATTTCTATTCTTCCAATACAAATCTCCTTGTACTAGGGTGTAACTTTGAGCTTTCAACCTAAGATTTCTTTTATGCTTATCTATCATAATCTCAAGGCATTTGGCATTTTTTAAGTAGTACATGATATCAACATAATAAGGTTTTCTTTCAATACTAGTTAATGTTGAATCATGTACCTTTGTAGTATTTACTTGCACCAAGTCCAAATTTTCTTTGGTCATTAATTTTCTAAGCCTTGTCCTCTTACCAATTTGGTAATATGGATTTCCAAATTAAACTTGTGAATCCTACTGATCCATTTCACCGTTTACCAGTTACTTTTGATTGAGTAAGGATATCCTTGACTACTGAATGAGGTACATATACCATTACTCTTTCCAAACCAGATAAGGTCTAAATGATTTTATAGCTTTCACTAAAGCATATCCCTTTTTCTCCATCATTTCATAATTTAACATTGTAGCTTGGAGGGATTTTCTAAAAAATGCAATAGGATTCTCAAAACCCTTCTCATCATTTTGTATTAAAACAAGAAGAATTGAATGAAAAGATGCAAAAGAGAATAATGAGAAAGGGTTACTGTAATCAGAGGATCTCAAAACAGGTGCCTCCTGAACTGCTTTCTTAATTATTTCAAAATCTAATTGTGTTTCTTCATTCCACTGAAACTCTGCATCTTTTTTCAATAGTTTAATTATAGGTTTGACAATCTCAGCAAAATTTTCAATAACTCTTATTACAAAGTTTATCTTTCCTGAGAAAGACTATACACCTTTGATATTATTTGGAGCAATGACCTTTTGAATGGCTTCTATCCTTTCTGGGTCAATCCTCACTCCATCCTTTGACACTATATGTCCCAGCAACTTTCCTTTTGTCACTGCAAATTGACATTTCCTGGGATTTAGGTCAACACCATATTCCAAATCCTTATTAAAAAAAAATTCTAGGTGTCCACAATGGTCTTCTGCTTTCTTGGAAAATGTTGTCAAATTATCTTGATATTTTACCATGAACAAATCAATAAATTATTTGAATGCAACATATATGGCTATCTGAAAAGTTTCTCCTGCATCTATAGGTCCAAATGGCATTCTAACATATACATATGTCCCCCATGGAGTAGTAAATGCAGTTTTGAATTGTTCTGATTCTTTAACTAATACCTGGTTGTAGCTTGAAAAACCATTCATCATTTATAATAGCTCACAACCAGTAACCTTGTGTAACATTGCCTCCATATTAGGTAAAGAATAATTATCCTTCAGAGATGCAATGTTCAAATTTATGTAATCAACACACAACCTTATGTCACCATTCTTCTTTCTCACTGGGACCAAATTAGAGACCCAAGTTGAATGTCTTATGGGCTGAATAATCCTTGCATCTTTTAATTCCATCAACTCTTGTTGCATCTTGGGAGCCAACAATGGGTTGATTGGTCTCTATTTCTGTCTGAATGGCTTAGCATCTGATTTTAGTGGGATTTGATGTTGAAAAAGGTCTTCCCTATATTCTTTCAAATCTTCATAAGACCATGTAAACACATGCTTATGTTTCCTTAATAATTTTATCAAATTTAATCTGACATGGGAATCTAACCTCTTTCCAAAATAGACTATTTGAGGAGTGGTCTCTGATCCTAGATTTATTTCTTCCAAATCCTCAATTTTATCATTGCTCATTCTTGATAGATGATCATTTTGATTACTAAAAAATGCTTCTAATTCTACCAGTCCCTTAGGGATTTGATTAGAACTCAATTGGACAACCTCATTCCCCAAAATACCACCCCTACCATCAATGACCTCAAGTAAAGAGTTACAATCTATATGTTGGTCTTCATAATGGTCTAGGCATTGAATAAATATAAGAATATCTTGGTCATCTTCAAATACTTTCCAGTTGTAAATATTATCATGGACAACTGGTCTGGTCTTAATTTCCACTAT
Source organism: Thuja plicata (assembly GCA_018584345.1). Taxonomy (NCBI): domain Eukaryota; kingdom Viridiplantae; phylum Streptophyta; class Pinopsida; order Cupressales; family Cupressaceae; genus Thuja; species Thuja plicata. The sequence goes on from MU227908.1 coordinate 2,439,133, forward strand.
TGATACCCCACTTAAGGTCAAATCACCAGTCTTTAAAGCAACATTAGCTAAAAATTCTGCCACGATGTTTTTTGACCTTTCTATCCAATTAATATTAAAGGCATCAAAAGATTCAATATGATCCCAAATAGCATGTTTGTACATTTTCAATCTATCATTTTTCACAATATATTTGGATCTAACTTGGGCTACTACTAGCTCAGAATCACCAAAAAATTTTAAACATTTTATTCCATGCTTAGTAGCAATATCTAGCACCAAAAACAAAGCTTCATATTTAGGAGTATTATTTGTACATTGCAATGATAACATGAAAGAGTACTTGAAAGTTGTACCTGATGGAGAAATAAATAAGACACCATCTCTTGATCCTTCTTTAGAACAGGCTCCATCAAAATACATCTGCCATAAACCATCTTGTTGTGTATTCAACTCCACAATTAAGGGATCAACATTTTTACATTGATGAACACTCCTCTTCACTTTGAAGTCCTCCATGTCAATATCTACACATAATTGATATCAGTATCTTCATGTAGCTCAATCATAACGGGTGTCCCACCTTCTATGGACACCTTGACATTATTTCCAGCAATGCTGAAAGTAGCATAAGATAGGTCACATTGAATACTACCACCCATTGAAGCACTCCATTTCCTTGATAGCAATATGCCATAATGAGGTGGGATATCAACCACCAATACATTTATTATCAATACTGTGTCAGGGCATATAGCTAACCTATAAGGTAAAGCCTCAATGGTACCAACAACAGAGATCTCCCTAGAGTCCATTGCATGACATCTCCCATAAGGAGTGTCAACTTGTAATCCCACAAATCTCATTGTTTCTGCAAGCATAACAGTTTTAGGTGCTCCAGAATCTATCATACAGTTTTTAAGAATCTTACCATTGATGATCAAAGTTAATAAAAAAGGATCAACAATTCTTGCAGAAGTATTTATATTTAGATAAATATGAAGGATCTCATAAATCATTCCCTCGGGCTCTTTTCCCTTGTTATTAAACTTCTTTATAATACTTTCTAGTTTTTGGAGTTTCATTGGAGAAACATTGTTTAGCACTGAAAGCACCTTTTCTTTATGCTCCTTTATTCTCATCATTTCTAGGAATGGCACTTTGACAGTCATTTGTGACAGACACTGACCCATATCAACAGGAGTGTATTTCACATTAGAGGATTTTGGTTTTTCAACAATGATATTCTTATCCTCTATTTGAATATCCAGAGTAGACTCTTCCTTCTTTGATTTCTTATTTTCAAATTTAGAAGAGGAAGAACTTGTTTCTGGCACTTCATCTTTTCCCTTATGTACAATGTTTGAATCATTAGCTTTGCTTACAATTTTGACCTTTGGCTTATTTACATTTTCAGCAAGTCCTTCTCTTTTTGGTGTATACTTGGCATTGACTTTGTTTTCTTTGATAAAGATGCTAGCTGGTTAACTACCTACATCACCCACTGCTCTATTTCTCAAGTGATAGTTACTTCTTTCCTTATTTACTAAATCAACAGTGATTCTTATTTTTCTTCATCAAAAGGTTTTCTTATTGTGGTAGATTCCTGACTGTTTTAGGCATAGCATCTTATATTATCAACCTCTTCATCTTCACTATCAAACAATATTTTTTGATGATATACATATATTCTTCTTTGTGAACCATACATATCATGGTTCTCTACTTCATTGTCAGAGTCTACATCAGGGCATGCATAAGAATCATTCATAGCTCATCCACTACGATCACATAATTCACCTTCTTCACCTTATTTTTCTTCATTAGCATTTATGTATAGAGTTACACCACAAAAAATAGGATTGTGTGGGGCTTGACAAGCTTCACACCAATAAGTATCACTGCACTTGTTTAGAACATTTTTGTGTAAAGGATCAGGGGTCCTATTTTTGGATTTATCCTTTCTTGGTGGGACAATAGGCTTCCCATCCTTAAACTGGGTACCATAAGGGTTATTCTACATCCTATTCTATGGATTATAATTTTTATAGGGTGGTCTACTTTTTTGGAGCTTTATATTCTTTATATTCTGGTTCTTTTTGGTTGCTCCTACTAAACTGTGCATCATCTCTTCTACCCAATTTTCCTAACACTCTTCTATTCATTTCTATATTCACTGGTATTTTATATGCATCAGTAAGACTTCTAGGATTTTTGTCTCTGAGAGCATACCCCATCTTAGAATCAAAAGCATTCAAATATGTAGCGAGACATACCTTTTCATAAAGTTTGATATTTTGAAAAATCTTGTGCATGGCTCTTTGGAATCTTGTGTTGAATTCAATGACCTCTTCATTGAAATTTTTCTTTATATTAGTGAATTCATTTGACAGGAATCCTTCATTTGGTTTATCACCATATTGATCTTTAAATAAGTCTATTAATTCATCCATAGATGCCACAGAACCATTGGATAGTCCTCTAAACCATTCCCTAGCATCTTCAACTAATGATTGAACAAAGAGTTTCATTAGGACATCTTCATGATTAATATTTAGGTCATCTATAATATCAATAAGTTTTCTCAAATGTGCTTCACAAGAAATAACATTATTTCCTGAAAACTTTGGGATTTTTTCCCCAATATCATTTGGTATTGTATTAGGGTAACCAGGAATACCAATAAAAGTAAATTTTTTGTACCTTTCTGGATGCAGTGGTTTCCTTTGAAATATATCATCATCCTGTAAAGTGGCAACTTTGGCTTTTTGAATTTGTAACACTTTCGGCACCAGCATAGGAGTATCTAGAAGGTTGCAAGAAACCAATCTTCTTCTTCATCTCCAAGGTGGCAGCTTCTGCTTCTTCTTTTTCCATCATTTTAGCCATGGTTTCTTTCTTCTTTTTTGATCTCTCAAGATCAATGTCTAATTTAGACATTTTTTCTATTGGAACTTTGTGAGTCTTTGGTTCATCTATTTCACTTCCAGTCACTTTCTTTTTTCCTTTATCTCTAGAAGCTTGAGAACCAAAAATTTTGTGGGTGACTGTTGTCTCTTGATCTCTATGAGACCTTTCAACATTTTTTGTTGCTTGATGTCTTAATGATCTTCTTCTAAATTTATCAACATTTCTTTGATCTTGTTTTTTATTTTTTAAATATTTCTCTTTCTTCTTTTGCTAAATAATGGCCAACTGCCTCATTAAGATTCTTTCTTCTTCAGCAAGCTCATCAGAAGGAACTTCAGAATCTGAACTAATAGTGTCAGTCCCTTCTCTTTCACTAGAAGTACTACTATTTGCATATGTTTCCAATCCTAGGTCAGGGGCTTCTTCATATTCTGAGGTGCTCACCTCATGACTGGATTGGGATGAATCTTTTATTCTAGTGTTGTCTTCTTCTTTTCTTGGAGATGAGTCATTTATATTAGCTTGGTTCTTCTTTTCTCTCCAAGAAATTTTAGTCCTAGAAGTAATTGAGATTCCACTATCCAAATCAACTTCAAGATTATCTCTCACTCTTGATCTTGTATTCATATTGAAAGGATGTGTATGAATATTGAATATTACTTAGTACTTATTACAGAGATTTTCTTTGAGAGTCGCCACCCAAAAAGAGTTGGGAAAAATATAACACAACCAAATATAAATACTATAAGAGTTACTTAGATAGGAAAACTCAATTGTAAACTGTATTAACTTTTAAAATAATACAAGAGATTTTCTGAAAGTTCCACAAGATTTTATAAAATCCCCATCATAGTTGCCAATTTGTTAGGTCTTTTTCTTGGAGGTTCTTAATACAGTGTGAATGCTTACTCTTTATACTTCCAACTTGTAACTCATGCAATTCAAAGCCTAATTGATGAGGACTAGTTCCTCCTTCTACTTTGAGATCCACAGGCTCAGGCAGGTGTACCTTCAAATGATTACTGATTCCCAGTATCTATTATGGTGGATTAGGGCTTTCACTGATTGGCTAATTGTCTTTCACTGTATCAACTGATAAAACACCTTGTAGATGACAATAATTAACTTAATACTTCACAAGAAAAATTATGATCTTAATAATAACAAACATCAGTGAGATAAGGATTCTCATCCTTCTTCCTTTTGGAGATCTTTGAACTGAGGATGGCTAACCTAGTGATTCACTCTTTAAGGAATCAATAAACTAAACTGTATTCTCTAATACAATTTCTTAAACATATATATTTTTTGTAACTGAAAAGTGAATGATTGATTTTCTTTAGTATTGGATGATGATAAACTGCTTGCCAAACCCTAAACTAGTGCCTAATTCTTGGGCAAAGAATTAATATCAAATATAGATCCATGATAAAATGATTAATGTAAACACATGTAGTTTAGATAGAATGCCTTACAGACTACCCTTTCACTCCCACACCCCTATTATCAGATCCTTAAACCAATGTTTAACTCTCTAGAATCACCTGTAAGAATTACTCCTTCCTTGAAAGAACTCAGAAGTAATTGCACAATCACCTTGTAACTGGTATATCTAAAATGCCTTGCAAATTAAACATACAAGATCTTAAACGGAAATATAAAGAGACACCACAAGATATAGAGCAGAAACTACAATGTATTTTATTAATATGTTACTACTTCAAATACATTCAATACACAAAAAGCACAAAGCTCAGACAAAATTGAGTAGTTTGCCTTGCAATAATATATTTCACCACCTTTACAAAATGTTCTAACTTGCTATATATAGATTCTAATCCATCTTGGAATCCTTAAAGACTAAGGATGCAATAATGTTTGGATGGCTAAGACCTAACCCTAAAATATACTAGAAGAAAAAATACAATAAGACCTTCAGCGGTGGAAAGACAAAAAAGGAAGACAATCAGATTTGATCTTCAAATCTTTTGATAGTTGGCACCTTTTTCTGTTGATATTCTGGAGATCCTCCAATAGTTATTGTGAGATCTAGTGACCGCCATTATAGGCTAACTTACACTAGTCTTTTTGATGACTAGCCTCCATGTTCTCAAAGATCAGGTGCCAGGTGTCTCTTCATTCCTTGTCCAGTATGTCTAGGTCAACTGTTGCAGGCTTCTTTTTCTTGGGATTGGTTAGAACATCCCATGCTGTAACCTCTGCCTCTATAGGCCAATGAAAGCCTTGAATGTTTTCCAATTGTTCCTTTTATCTCTCCCATCTAGCATCTGTTGTGCTCTTGACATCTGTAACAAACTTGTTAAAGTCTTTTTCGGCCTTAAATGCCTCATCTAAGGTTTTATTGAACCTTTCCATATCCAATTCATCATTGTCAGAAATAAATGCCTCTTTACTATGCAGTAATGCATCAAATTCATTTCTCCATACCTCCACTACCTTGATTTGATCATCTTCTCCCTTTATTGGTGGAAAAAAATTATTGTAATCTGAGCCAAACATGTTGACTCTCGCTTCAATCTAATTTGCCTTGCCCTTAAAGAAAGACAAGGTAACCCCAATCTATTCAATCTCCTTGCCAACTTGTGTTACAATTTCTGGGAGGTCTACCCTAAGTGGTTGTAGGGTTGCTAACCTTTAAAATAAATTAGTCCTTACTGACCAAGTTCCAAAATAGGGGTTCAAAGTTGAAACCAAATTAGTTACCTCTATTTGCAAACCATGCAACTTATTATAAGCACCATGTACTAGATCAGCTTTATCTTTCAGGAAATTGATCTTATGTTGCAAAATATTCAAAAAGACTTCCAAAGACACTTTATTCTACTTACTATCCTTCTGCTCTATTTCCTTTTCAAAATCCTCTGCATCCTCTATTTGTACCAGGGCATCTGTAACTTGGTTTGGTTCAGCAAGAACAGCTTCAGGAATCTCTTGTAACTTCACATTCAGCTCTGCCACTGGCTTCTCCAGTGCATTGATCTTTATTAAGGCTAGCTCTATGTCCTTTACTACAATAATTTCCTCATAAAACAACTTTTGATATCTTTTAGACATTTGTTCAGCTTTTTCTTCATTTAGATGAGCAAAGTGTGTGAGTGCTTGAGAGATTTCCAAATCACCTGTGTTGTGGATGGACCATATGATTTTATCTCCATCCATCTTTTCATGTACATTTATCAATGATGGTTTCTGAGTCTTGGGAGCTAGAGCCCACATGGCTAAGGTTTGGGATTGTGCATTATATCCAAATCCTTTAATCATCTCCCCCACCTATGTCTCTAAAGACAACTTGATATCTGGATGCCTCCTTATTTGGTTAATGATGAAAGATGAAGCCAGATCCCATCCCTCTACAAGTAGCATGCCACTAGACTTAACTAGCTATCTAGCTTCATCTGATGTCATACTCTCTGATTCAAGATCATGCTCTTACAAAACCTACAAGGCTTCACTTGTTACTACATCTCCTCCTAGAAATTGCAACTGTGACCCCACTTGTTGTTGTTTTTCCTAGATGAGAAAATCCTTAAATTCTTTGGTTTTTATAAAGTTGTCATCATTCAATAATTGTTCTTGCTGAAGCTCTCTTTCATCTTGACATAATAAGAGAGGTATTTCAACATTTTCTTATGTATCCTCTCTTTTCTTCTTACCTTCTCTTATAAAATTTCTGAGCTAATGATCATAATCTCTTGTACCAGTGAATAGAGCACCCACTTTATCTTTTTTCTTCTTTTGTGTCTTGACATCAGAAGGCTCCCATGTTTCCACCTTTTGCTTCTTCTTGGGAGGTTCAGCAACTACCTCAGCCTCTTTCCCTTCAGTCAAATCCATTATATTCTCCTTAGTTTGAGGTGGTTGATCCATTGGTGGAGGGCTATGTACTGAATAGCTACTATCACTATATTCTGAAGAAGAGTGTTTGTTTGGACTTCTATGCTTATCCTTTATCTGTTCCTCTAGCTGGTTGTACAGTGTTCCATAAGACTCAATCATTTTATCTAGTCTTTGTAAATAAGGCATATCAGGGAAGTAACCCGCAAAAGGGATCCCTTTCTTCTTAAGTTGTTGTTCCAGATCCATCAATTCTTGGAACTTGTCAACTCTTCTCACAACTTCATCATCCTCTAGGATTTTCCTTATTAGGTCATCTTTTATACATTTCTCATGCACTTTGGTATTTGGAATGGTGGGTTTCGAGAGCTATTTTTCACTGAAAATAAACCCCTCTGTATCCACATACCTATATAGGGCTACACTCATCCTGAAGTGACTTAACCATCTGTTCACTGAATCATATGCTCTCTTGCCAATTGTGAAATCATAAACTTGAAATTGATGAGGTGTGAATGTTCCTTTTCTATGTGGAGCCAAATGCTCCTTATCAGTCAACATAAGTTGCCATATGTGTACACCTCTCTCTCCAGGTTCCCACAGCTTTCCAAGGGTGGGGGTTAGTAGCAAAGGTTCACAAGTGCATGCAAATCAAATACGCAATGACTACTAAACGAATAACAGAAACATGAGCAATAAAATGTACAAACAAGAGAAGGGAAGACAAATGAATGCAAACCCCACGATGCTTGAAGCTTCTATTCTTTCTCTCTACTCCTTCCGAAACATTGTTCTTGATGCTCAGTATTGGCGAGGAAGTGTCTATGACTTGAGAAGCATCGAGAATTTGACAATTGATATGTGTGTGTGATCGCAAGATAGCTTGAATGTTGACAGAGTAATGGCGCTTTAAGCTTGAAATCCTGGATCCTTCAAATGGTTAGGAAGGGTTTATTATATAGGAATTGATGATGAAATGAATGGTTGAGATCAATCCCAGAGATAGGGAGATGAACGGTTGATATCAAAAGGAACATGAGAGATCCTCAGTAAACTCCACCTCTTTATTTGGTTAAGAGGAGATAGAGTTTGGTTAACTGAGGAGCTAATTATGAGTTACCTTTTTGAACTGAAGAGGTGGGTGAAGTTA
>MU227908.1:2474297-2490579 GCA_018584345.1 Thuja plicata
ATATACATATACATATACATATATATATATGTATATATATATATATGTATATGTATATGTATATGTATATATATACATATATGTATATATATATATATACAAGGAATCTAATGCATCATTTTTCCAAATAATTTTTTCCTAAATTGCAGCCAGAGAAACCATAAATCTAATTACGAATATAAGTATTAAAGTATTTTATCTATACTATTATCGAAAGTTGTCCCATGGTTTAGTGGTCTTAAAGCCAAAGTGTTATCTAATTTTCAGTAGTCTGTTGATCAGCCAGATAGAAAAACTAACTTATATACCTAATCATCTTGTTCCTTAAAAGTTTATATTTTTAAACCTAAACTAAAACCTCAAGCATTCTTAACTGGTTCCTTGCCCCAAGATTTTTATTTTTCCCTAACCTGGCTTCCTTCACCATCCTCATCCTCATTGTGGTCCACTTTGTCCTCCTTCATAAACCATTCCAGACCTTTCCAATCCTTGCAGAACCGAACATGCATTGCACTTAAAAGAAACACCCAATTTCTTCTGATTGTCAGAAGCCTTTTCTCAAACGCCTTGAAGTTATGAATAATTAGAATGGGGTAAACTTGGACAGGGTGGTCCCTTACGCCATAGTCACTGCACTTTGGGATGCAAAGATTGTCATCGTCATTTTCTAGAACAATGTCCAATTCCTCCAGCAGGAATTTCACAAAGAGGCTATAACATAATTCTCTTATTGCATCTTTATCCCTATCTACATGCAAAATTGAAGCTACAAACCTAGCTATCACCTTTGTATTATTCTTAGGGTGGTCCTTAAGCAATGAGAATTGTTTACCCGCGATCTTCAAAGTCGCCTGGAATATCAGATTATGCTTCTCTTTCATCATCTTCCTCAACTTTAGTTCTGTGATCTCTCCCCAAAAGGACATTTCTCTCTTCCCTAGTTTCATCTGAATTGGTGTATCCATATTTCTTCAAAACTCTATTTTATTCCGCAGATGTAATGAGCTCGACAAGCACTTCTTCAACTCTAAAAGACTGACAATACGTGTGGAATTTGTTAAATTAAATTCCCATCATTACTTTAAGTCTAAAAGTAATCATGAATTTTTCATCCCTTGTTTTTGCCAGCTCAATTCCTTAGATCTCACTTGATTGCCACACATCATCTTATCACATGTCCACACCAAATCTTGAGTTTCGTAATAACTATTGAAAGATTGAAGCACTATTTAGAATTTAATGTGATAATGCCTCCAGGAGTGTTATTGGTAATAAATACTCTAATTTTAGTGAGGTAATCCACCTTGCGCAAGTAGTTATATAAGATTGACTAATACAATAATTCAAGACCTCAAGATGTGCACATCTTATAAAAGGATAGAGAGATACAATTAGTCCTCCACCCTAACCATACAACCATCTTCACTAAATCATCCTATGCCTATCCTTTCCACATCTGCCCCTAAATTAGCCAATTCGTTAGCTATACTGTTTCCTTCCCTGAAAATGTGATTGATCGTAAAGTGTCTAAGTTGATTGAAGACCTCCATAATCTATTTAACAAACCCATCTAACTACTAATTTGGAGTACCTCCCTTCCTTATCACATTTATTACTAGATATAAGTCTCCTTTGATTTCCACTTTTCTAGGCCTAAATATAGAGTTTAAGCCCTTCCATTAAAGCTATGAATTTAGCTATGTTGTTGGATCTAACCCCAATGGGACTAGCCAACCTAGCGATTAATTCTCCTTCCCAATTGTGGATTCAGCAACCAATACCCGCAACCTTCGGGTTTCCTCTAGAGGCCCCATCAAAATTCAATTTGTGTCATCCTAATATGGGGGCCCTCCACACACAAGTTTTCCTTAGTTGATCTGAATCTTTCTTAGAACCATCGCTAAGAGGAGGGATCTTAAGGCCTATCCATTTTTTCTGAATCTTGTCATCCCATTCTGTAAACTTAAGACCTTGTTTACCAATACTATTCCTGCTATTAACTGTCTCAACAATGGCCACTTCCACCTTGTTTGTAAATTGGTCTACCTCCATTTCTTTGTCCCTAAAGATTCTCATATTCCTTTCTTTCCATACTTCCCAAATTAAAAGGGAAAGAGTTATGATCCAAATATTTCTATACAAATCTTTATTCCTACTCCTAGGCCAATATTGAAATAAGTCTATAATCTTGTTCGAAAGGCTTGTCTTCCAATTTAACTTTCTCATTAGCCATACCCAACATTTATTAGTGAGTTCACAATTTAAGAGGATATGATCTACCATTTCCATTTATTTTCTACACAAAGAACATCTTTATGGCCCTTGGTAACACATCTTCCAAAAACATTCTAATGTGACAATTCTATATTGTATGGCCTCCCATGCAAACATACCCGCCTTTGGTAGGCATTCTTTATTCCAGCATAAGTCTATAGGCATCTTTGTTTTAGGGTATTGGTGTTTTCTATAGAGAACCCTATAATCATCTTTAGTGTTATACTCTCTATTCTTTCCCCCTATCCACACAATTATATCCTCCTTGCAGCTTGGATAGATCATTCGGGAATTCAGGATATCTAATAATTTATCCCTAAAGTCTGCCAAAATGATTAGGTTATTCCCTATCTTTCATTGCCAACCTAAAGCCAGATTACCATTTGGTATATCCAGGTAATCTTTCACAAAGACTCCAATCTAATCTTTGAGTTATGAAATTATCCCTTGGTCTTCAATAAGGGAATTTATAGCCGGTTTCCTCCCCATGAATCTTCCCTGAATAAATCAAAGCCCCCATTACCAATGCTCCATGATATCTGATCTATAATAAGGGATTTGAAATCCTTTATAAAATTCCAAATTCTTGACCCGCCTAGAGGATTAGAAAATCTTAAAATGCTCAAAGAATATCTTCCATCCAAATATTTATGTCTGATTATCTTAACCCATTTTAGATTAGGGTTCCTAAGGATTTTTCGTACTAGCTTTTCCCCTAATGCCAAATTGTGATCCTTAATGTTTTTAAGGTTGACCATGTCATCCTCCCTATACCTAGAAATCGTATCTCATGCTACTAGCGCCAACCTTGCCTTCTCTGTCGATCCTTTCCAAAAGAACTTTCTAAAATTCTAGGTTATTTTCTTTCTAATCTCACTTGGCATATTATAGCAAGACATTTGGTATATTGGAAATGCAAAGAGGATAGATTTTAACATTGTTTCCCTACCTGATGTAGACAACCATTTTCCTTTCCAAGCTTCAACCCACTTTTCTACCTTTTCCATAACATTATCCCACAAAATTGTGGACTTCTTTCCTTTATCTAACAGTAGACCCAAGCATTTACTTGCAATATTAACTATCTTGAAGTCCAAAATTTTATAATTTATGTTTCTAAGTTGTCTCTAGTATTAAAAAAGAAAATCTCATATTTCTCTTTTTGATAAGTTGTCTTGAAACTTTTGGGTAATCTTCTAGTATTATATTTATGTTTCTTGCTTCTTCTACTTCTTCTTTCTTATATAACATGGTATCATCCACAAATTTTTGATGGTTCATAGCCTCTAATTAACTTGTGATATTTATACCTTTCACTACGCCCTTTTCTTTTGCCCCTATCAAAGACCTTCCCAAGGCTTCCACCATTATGATAAATAAGAAGGGGGATAAAGGTTATCCTTGAAGAATCCCTCTAGATATTTCAAAGAATCCCTTCGGATTACCATTTACTAGAACAAATATCCTAGGGTTAGAAATACATTCAAAAACTAAATTAATCCATTAGTTAGAAAATCCAAATACTTTCGAGATCCTACATAAAAACTCCAATCTACTTTGTTGTAAGCCTTTTTAATGTCTAATTTAATCAGCATACTAGGTGCCTTATTAAATTGAACATAGTGAATTTCTTCCTATGCAATGATGAACCCATCTAAGATTGACCTTCCTAGGACAAAGCTTGTCTTTTCTTCTGCTATAATCTCTGGTAATAAGGTTTTGAGCCTATTTTCCATAGTTTTGGTTAGTAGTTTATAAATAGTATTACATAACGATATTGGTCTAAAGTCATCCTAGATTGATGCTCAATCCTTCTTTGGAATGAGAGCTATGAATGTATTTTTTATCTCCCTCGGTAATTTACCAGAGTTACTAATGCTTTCCAGTACTTTTGTTACCTCGTCTCCCAAGAAGTGCCATAAATTTTTTATAAAAGAAAGCAGGAAATCCATCCGGTCCTAAGGATTTATCTGGGTGTAGTTTTTTTAAGGAATACTCAATTTTTTCCTTCATAAATTTTACATTCAATCTCTTATTCTTCTCTATGCTAATTAGAGTGGGAATATTCCTTAGGATATTTTCCTGAGAACCCCAATTTGAGCCCTCTCTGTTATTCAGTAGGTCCTCAAAATAGAACACTAATTCTCTCACTATCTCCTTTGGGATTTCTATAATAGCCTCATTCTACTTTTTGATTTCCATAATTTTGTTTACAGTTCTTCTACAATTAGTGCTATTAGTGAAGAACTTTATATTTTTATCTCCTTCTGTGAGAAAAAACATTCTTGGACTTCTGCTTCCAAAATATTTATTCCTTAGCCAAAACATCTTCATATTTGTTGAGCATATATTTCTCTTTCTAAAAACTCTCTTGATTCATGCCTTCTTTCAATACCAGCTCATTCAATTCTTCCTGTTAGAATAACTGAGAGTGGGGGGGGGGGGGGGGAATCNGGGGGGGGGGGGGGGTGAATCAATGGCCTCAAAAATTCATCCTTAAATCAACCCTTTAAAACTTATTACCACATCTATAAGCCTCTAGTTATATTCAATCCTACAAGATGATTGAGTTGGAATACTTATATCAAATTACTACTTGTTGGAATGCTTTGTAAAACCTTCTACTGTATGTTTACCGATAAGCAGTCTCTCTATTTACCAAAACACGGTAAATAACTAGTGTATACTGATCAATCTAGATTTACTTATGTGAAATGCAAAATAGTAAAGTAATGACTCATAGACACATGACACATGGATTTTTAACGTGGAAACCCTATTAAGGGAAAAACCATTGGGACCGGTAACCCAAATTTTCACTCTTCTGAAGTGAGCTTAGTTAAGATCCAACCATGTTAAAGGTTACAAACACACTGTTAGGTGTGACCTTGTTAGAGGATTTAAATGAATAGTTTGTCACTTAGTATCTGGCATCTAATGCTACCATCCTTTATCAACCACTCTCTTGGCTTGTCAATAGGTATCGGGCATATCCAATGCTACTTTGTATGATCAAACTTTTTGATACTCCTTGGGATGTATCTCAATTAGAAAATACTTTTAAGTCCTACTCAGTTAAAATATTTGATGCTTCAATGGTTAAACTAAAACAGTAAATTGATTTGTTCACATATACAACTTGAATTGCATATTTTCAGATCTATTGTAAGTGCATTACCTTTCTGATCAATGTTATCAATTCAATACCTTTGCTCCACATTGTTATTCTCTGTGATGTTGTATCACTGTTCGTTGATGTCTGCAAAATTTAGCTCTTTCCTCAGCTTGATTGATCAAGTCTGAATGAAGAGTTTCTTCTCTTTTAGAATCTCTTTAGCATATATTCTCTTGTCACTCCCCGTATTCATATTTAATAAGCTTGTCTCTTATATAGACATGATTTCACTGTTTCTTGGTTTTCTTGATCTTGGCGTGATCCATAATTCTCGCCAATTAGATTTAAAGAAAAAATCTTGATTTATCTCTTAGAGATCTTCTTCCATCTGGACTTAGTAGCTTTAAATCCTTTACATATCTCCAGTTTTATCTTGTCGATTAAAACAATGATAAGTACCCATTAAGTCTATATTTATCTCTTGACAGCTAATATTTTTGTCATTTATAAACTCTTTATTCTTTCAGTCAATACTTTAGTTATTTGTCGGTGACAACTGATTGTTCCATCAGTGTGACTTCATTTGTCTTTGGGATCTTCGTCCGTCGAGCAACACTGTAATTCTGTCCGTCGGGTTACACTGTGCTTTTTCTCGTCGGGTAACACTGTGACTTTGTTCATCAGTAATGCTGTGCTTTTTCTCATCAGGTAACACTATGAATTTTCTCTTGTTGGTTTACTTTGTCTATCAGTGTGCACTCCGTCGGTGTATATAGTCACTTTGTGAATACTTGACTTATATGCATTACTAATAGCATAGCCTTTGATTCATTGGTTCTCTAAAGTCTTTAGAAGCATGTACATGACCATAGAGATTATATCAAGTTGACATCAATGACAATACAATACATTAACTGATTTAATGCCTTGCATTTAACTTTTTGTGTCTTGGTGATTATCAACTTAACATCTTCAAAAATTTAATCAGTTATATTTCATCAATCTCTCCCTTTGGCATTGATTTCAACACACTACATTATCACACTATATTATCTCTAATACAATATGAAATATAACAGTTGAAATTCATCAAACTACCAATCTTATGTACTATAACTGATACAAATATTTGGTCCTCGGTAAGCTTATGTGAGCTTAGATTTGATTCTTGCAGTTTTCTTTCTATCTTCAATCCCTTCACTGGATAGATGTAGAATCTTTCTTCTTCTGATGTGATGTTTTCTCTCCTTGTGTCAAACTCTCTCCCTTTGGCTGTTCTCTTTTCTTTTGATGTCTCTTTTCTCTCTTTTCAACAATCTCTCCCTTTGTATGTACTCTCCCTTTCTGATTACATCTCTCCCTTTGGATAATGTGATGAAGGATATAATCTCTCCCTAATGTGATAATGGATATAATATCTCCCTTTGACAGCAATGCCAAACAAATCCTTTCTATCCATAATATACTCCTTGAATTTCCCAATCCAGATCAGCAATACAATAACTTTGGTGCTTTGGAGTAGATAAATACCTTGTTGTGTATAGATGTATCTTTGAAGTCCATTTCTCACTTGCATCAACATGAATGATATTCTGATAATATTTAGGCTGATGTAGCCTTTTATTCATCTTACTGACTAGGAGACAAGGGTCTAACCCCTAGTCTCTTTCTCAAGTACTCAAATGCATCCTTGGGCAGTGGCTTGGTGAAGATATCAGCTAATTGTTCCTTTGATTGCACATAATCAAGTATCACTTCCTTTGCTTGAACTTGTTCTCTCAAATAATGATACTTGATAGCAATATGCTTTGTCTTAGCATGCATGACTGGATTATTGGAAATGATAATTTCACTTGTATTATCACAATAGATAATTACTAGTTCAATAATTTTCATATGCATACCTTCCAGTAACTGTTTGATCCACACAATATTTGAGCAATTTGCAGCAACAACAACATACTCTATTTCTGTAGTAGACTAGGAGATGTATCCTTGCTTCTTGTTGATCCATGTGACAAGTCTATCACCCATAAAGAATGCTCCTCCAGTTGTTCTCTTTCAGTCATCAATATTTCTAGCCCAATCAGCGTCGGTAAAGACCTTAAGTTCAAATTTTCCTTCTCTTCTATACCATAATCCATAGTCCTCAGTATTCTTCAGATATCTTAGGATTCTTTTCACAACAGTCATATGTGACTCCCTGGGATTAGTAGAAAATCTTGCAACTATTCCTACTGCATGTGCAATATCTGGTCTAGTATGTACAACATACATGAGTTTGCCAATCATTGATCTATACAAAGTCTGTTTTACCTCATGTGAGTTTTCCTCCTTTGTAGCTTACATCCAATTTCCATTGGTGTTCCAACTGGCTTGAAACCTTCCATCTTGAATATTTTTAGCACTTCCTTGATGTATTTGGATTGTGTGATGAAACTACCTTCATCTTGTTGCATGATCTGTAGACCAAGAAAGAACTTGATCTCTCCAAACGTAGACATCTCAAACTCTTTGCTCATTTCATTTGCAAATGATTTGCATAGCATATCATTGCCTCCAAATATGATGTCATCAACAAATATTTCAGCGATCAAAATGTTAGAATCAGTATCTTCCTTCAAATAAAGATTATTGTTTTCACTAGTTCTTACAAATCCAATACTTATGAGATAGGAATGAATTATTTCATATCAGGCTCTTGGTGCTTGTTTCAATCCATACAAGGCTTTGTGTAGTATACATACCATGTTCCTCTTGTCTAGATCAACAAACCCTTCTGGTTTCTCAATGTATAACTCTTCCTCAAGTATTTCATTTAGGAATGCAGACTTGACATCCATTTGGTATACCTTGAATCCTTTACATGCAACATAAGCAAGTAATATTCTCACTCCTTCTAGCCTAGCAATGAGTGCAAAGGTCTCTCCATAGTCAATCCCTTCTTCTTGTGCATACCCCTTTCATACTAGTCTTTCTTTGTTTCTGGTGACTTCTCCATTCTCATTTAGTTTATTTCTGAATATCCATTTTGTACCCATGACATTCTTGTCATCTGGTCTTGGTAAAAGTGTCCATGTCTTGTTTTTCTCAATCTTCTCAATTTATTC
This sequence comes from Thuja plicata, assembly GCA_018584345.1. Classification (NCBI taxonomy): domain Eukaryota; kingdom Viridiplantae; phylum Streptophyta; class Pinopsida; order Cupressales; family Cupressaceae; genus Thuja; species Thuja plicata. Next base: position 2,482,797 of record MU227908.1, read on the forward strand.
ATTCATAGCACTAATCCATTCTTCATTATCAAGTGTGGCATTGACAGATTTTGGCTCAAAATCACAAATTAGACATCTTGTGTTTAGAGACTTACTTATGGTTCTCATACTAGGCTTCTTGTCTCCAATGATCTAGTTCTATGGATGGTTCCTTCTGACATATCTTGAAAGTACAGGTTCAATTCTTTATCTACCATCTTGATCATCATTTTTTCCTTCATTCTGATCTCGATCACTTGGTACATCATCTTGAGCAATATCCTAATTTTTGGTATTTGCAGCCTAATGCTCGAGTGCAATATTTTGTTGCTCGGGAGCTATACATTGTTGCTCAGGTAGAGTGTCAGGTTGTTCATTGTAAAAAAATCTATTGTAGTCCTCTGGTTCTTTTGTGCTTTCCTTTTCATTCTTCTCTGCAAATTCATCTATCTTTACATTTGCACTTTCAACAATTTTGTTAGAGGCTTTATTGAGACATTTATAAGCCTTGCTCTTGGTGGAATACCCCAAAAATATACCTTCATCACTTTTGGAGCCAAGCTTTCCATTTCTATCATCTTTTAAGATATAACATTGACTACCAAAGATCTTGAAGTAACTTACATTGGATGTGTAACCATACCATAGCTCATAGGGTGTCTTCTTTGTGTCTTTCTTCAATTGTACTTTTTTCAATGTGTAAACAAAAGTACTAACAGCTTCCCTCCAGAAGATTTGGGTGATGCCTTTCTCTATCATCAGTGTCCTTGCACAATCAACAATGGATTTGTTCCTTCTTTCAGCAATTCTATTTTGCTGTGGTGTTCTCGGTGCAGAGACCTGTCTTTTGATACCATGCTCATTGCAAAAGTTAGTGAATTCATCTAAAATTCCCCTCCTCTATTTGATCTTAAGCATTTTAATTCCTTACCACTTTGTTTTTCTACCATTGCTTTGTACCATTTAAACATCTTGAATGCTTCTGATTTAACTTTTAGAAACATAACTATCATCATTCTAGAGTAATCATCAACAAATATAATAAAATATCTATCACCATAGTAACTCTTTGTCCTCATGGGTCCACATAGATCAGTATGGACTAATTCTAGAATGGTATCAGATGTATGGGTTTTTCTTTTGAAACTAGACTTTTTCATCTTACCTTTTTGAAAATTTTTGCACATGATATTGTCGGGCTTAGTCATCGTCGGTAAGCCTCTTACATTTCTCTTTTTTCTTATCTTTATCATGTTTTCAAAGTTTACATGACACAATCTTTTATGCCACAACCATATGTTCTAGTTTCTAGCCATTAAGAAAGTGGTGTCTGTATCATTCAGATAGAATAAGATACCTTTTGTCTGCTCACCATACCAATCAGCTTTCCTAATTCATTGAAGATCTTTGCCTTCTTATTTTCAAATGCTACTCTGTGACCTGAATTATTCCACTGAGAAACACTTAATAGATTATAATTCAATCCTTTCACCCAATAAACATTTTCACATTTTATCAGGTTATTCAACATTATGGTTCCTCTACCTTCAACTGGACAAGGTGTATCATTACCCATTCTTACTGAACCACCATTATAGTATTCAAAAGTCTCAAACTTTTTTTTTTCACTGGTCATATGGTGAGTGCAGCCACTATCTATGATCCAAACATCATTTTTGCTAACTTTAGATTTGAGTGCAGTTTCTACATACCTTTCTTCATCTTCATCTGAATCATCTTTTACTTCCACAAACACCATCTCAATGTCTTCATCAAATTCGGTGTCAATATCTTCATCTTTGCATGTATCTAGGTAACTATCCTTCTTTCCTTTGTCCTTGTAGTCTTGGGTATCTCTTCTTTCATATTTTTGGTTGCTTCTGTAATCTCAGTTATCACCTCTGTCAAACTTCTTTTCAAATGACCTGTCATTACTTTTGTCATATTTTCTCCTGTTAGGATATCTTGTAGAAAAGTGTCCAATCTCTTTACAATTAAAACATACAAGTGGTAATTTACCTTTGCCTCTCTGCATTCTTATTTCTGTAAGTGCTTCAATTTCATCAAGATCTTCTTCTTCACTTTCGCTATCACTATCTTTTCTCATAGTGTGTTTATAACTTGATTTACTTATTCTCGAAGAATATTTGAATGCAGACTCTATGTTTGGTAAGACACTATTATCAAAGTTATTCATCTCAAATGAAATTAGTCTTCCAATCAAACTATCTAGAGTAACATTAGTATTTTCTACTGCTCTCATTTCTTGTATGGCAGATACTCTAATAGCATAAGTAGGCAGTAAGGTTCTTAGAATTTTACTTACCACTGTCTCTTCATATAGTACACCTCCAAATCCTCAGATAGATTTGACTACCTCTTTGATTCTTGTGTTGTGCTGTGTGATGTTTTCACATTCTTTCATTCTGAGATCATCAAACTTTCCTCTAAGGCTTTCTGCCTTGGCTCTCAGGAAATTTTTATCACCACCATGTACAAGCTTCAATTTATCCCACATCTACTTTGCAGTTGTGCATGCTTTGAAATCTTCAAATTCAGCATCAAAGAGTGAGGAAGCAAGCTATATTATCATATAGTTGTTCTCATGCTTCTCTCTCATTTTTTCAACTGTGAGTGCTCCTATAGGCAACACATATTCAGTATCTAAGTATTGAGTAACATCATTTCCAATACCTGATAAGTGGAGTCTTATCATGCTTTTCCATGAAGAAAAGTTTTCTTTGTTCAACTTGGGCACATCTCGTCTATTCATCTTGTGATCTTTAGCTTAGGTCTTGAAACCTTCCTTCTAAGCACACAAGCTCTGATACCAATTGTTAGAATAACTAAGAGGGGGGGGGGGGATGAATCAATGGCCTCAAAAATTAATCCTTAAATCAACCCTTTAAAAATTATTACCACATCTATAAGCCTCTAGTTATATTCATTCCTATAAGATGATTGCGTTGAAATACTTATATCAAATTACTACTTGTCAGAATGCTTTGTAAAACCTTCTATTGTATGTTTACCGATAAGCAGTCTCTCTATTTACCGAAACATAGTAAATAACTAGTGTATACCGATCAATCTAGATTTACTTATGTGAAATGAAAAATAATAAAGTAATGACTCACAAACACATGACACATGGATTTTTAACATGTAAACCCTGTTAAGGGAAAAATCACTGGGACCGGTAACCCAAATTTTCACTCTTCTAAAGTGAGCTCGGTTAAGATCCAACCCTGTTAAAGGTTACAAACACACTGTTAGGTGTGGCCTTGTTAGAGGATTTAAATGAATAGTTTGTCACTTAGTATCTGGCATCTAATGCTACCATCCTTGATCAACCACTCTCTTGGCCTGTCAATAGGTATCAGGCATATCCAATGCTACTTTGTATGATCAAACTTTTTGATACTCCTTGGGATGTATCTCAATTAGAAAAGACTTTTAAGTCCTGCTTGATTAAGAGACTTGATGATTCAATGGTTAAAATGAAACAGTAAATTGATCTGTTCACATATACAACTTGAATTGCATATTTTCATATCTATTGTAAGTGCATTACCTTTCTGATCAATTTTATCAATTTAATACCTTTGCTCCACATTGTTCTGCTCTGTGATGTTGTATCACTATTCATTGGTGTTTGTAGAATTTAGCTCTTTCCTCAGCTTGAATTGTCAGGTCTGAATGCAGACTTTCTTCTCCTTCAGAATCTCTTCAGCATCTATTCTCTTGTCACTCCCCTTATTCATATTGAATAAATTGTCTCTTATATAGACATGATTTCACCGTTTCTTGGCTTTCTTGATCTTGGCGTGATCCACAATTCTCGCCAATTAGATTTAAAGAAAAACTCCTAATTTATCTAGTAGAGATATTCTTGCCAACTGGACTTAGTAACTTTAAATAATTTACTCATCTCTGGCTTTATCTTGTCAATTAAAACAATGATAAGTACTAGTTAAGTCTATATTTAGCTCTTGACAACTAACCTTTTTGTCATTTCAAAACTCTTTCTTCTGTCGGTCAATACTCCAGTTAGTCATCGGTGACAACTGACTGTTCTGTCGGTGTGACTTCAATTGTCTTTGGGATCTCCGTCGGTTGGGAAACATTGTAATTATGTTCTTCAGGTTACACTGTTTTTTTGCTCGTCGGGTAACACTGTGACTTTTCTCGTTGGTAATGCTATGCTTTTTCTCGTCGAATAACACTGTGACTTTGCTCTCGTTGGTTTACTCTGTCTGTCGGTGTGCACTTCGTCAATGTATATAGTTACTTTGTGAATAATTGGCTTTTATGCATTACTGATAGCATAGCCTTTGATTCATTGGTTCTCTGAAGTCTTTAGCAGTATGTACATGACCATACAGATTATATCAAGTTGACATCAATGACAATACATTACATTAACTAATTTAATGCCTTGCATTTAACTTTTTGTGTCTTGGTGATTATCAACTTAACATCTTCAAACATTTAATCATTTATAGTTCATCACTTCCATCTCTTTTTCTCAGGCATCCTTTGACTCAAAAATGTCACCAAAATGTTCCTTATTCCACTGTTTTAGTATACTCTTAATGACTTTTAGTTTTTCCATAAAAACAAAATCTCTTTATCCTTCAAACGTTTCCTTATTCTACCATTTTCTAACAATCTTATAAATTCCTCATCTCTAAACCACATCTTGTCAAATTTAAATGGGAGTATAAAAAAAAATTTAGCTTCCTTAATGATGAGAGAAAATAGGAAGTGATCTGATCCTAAAGTTGGCATTATAGATGATTCTAAATCATAATTAAAGTCAATCAAATTCCATCTGAAGAAGAACCTCTCTAGTCCTTCAGTGATGTTACTAAATCCCAATTTTTGGTTGTTCCATGTATACATTCCATTGTTGGTCTTGATATCCATCAACTCATTCCTACCCACCTAATCTTTAAATTCTACCATAGTATGTGTTGTCCTTCCTAAATCTCCGGATTTTTCATTTAAGTTAAGAATAGCATTAAAATTACCCCCCACTATGTAAGTCTATTGGGGAGTAAATAAAATCTCCATTTCTCTCCAAATATCTCTTTTTTCTTGGAAGGAAGAAGGTCCATGAACATTTATTAAATGAAAACTAAGATCACTACTAGTGCTTTTAACCTTCCCCCACATCCAAAAACTACATCCACCTAGTCTTACAAATGATACTTTTCTTAGGTTCCATAATATCCCTAAACCAATCAAGGCTCCATTGGCCTCTTTTCCAACCACTTCCCATATTCCTACTTTCTTCTTTATACCTAAAAGATCCTCCTCCCCTAACTTTGTCTCTTGCAGTATTAGCATGTATGTCTCAAAAGTACTAATAGAGCGCTTTAAAATGCATTGTTTGTTAGGGACATTGATACCCCTAACATTCCACATTATCAACTTCATTTTTCTATGGGAAGGACCTTCCCCTTCCCTTCATATAATCACATAATATTCACTTTTCCTACCGCCTCAACATATTTTTTTCTTAACTCATTCAATGACTTCTTGCCCCTCTTTTTCAGTTCCTTCACACAATCTACTTGAATTATCCCATTTTCCTTAAAGGAAATGCCTAATTTCCCTACCTCCACTCCTATATCTTTATTGGCCTCTTTCTCTATTGATTCCCCTTCCTTCACTTCCTCATTATTTAGAGACATTATCCTTTTAAGCACATCTTGACTCTAATCCATGAGCTCCCCTCCTTCCTATATTAGATCTAAGCCTAAAAAATCATTTGAATCTTCCACCTCCATCCTTTCCAAGTCCTCTTCAACCAAAATATTTAGTGGCTCTTTCTCAACTTCTCCCAATCTCTCCACCTCTTCTTGGAGGAAATCCTCATCCCATACGGAATCAATAAGGCCCTGCCCAACATTATCCAACTCAGTACTCACCACCTTCCTCATTTCCTTTGCCTGTTCTAAGATATTCTTCAGTGAATCCTTATATTCTAATATAATTATATCCTTAGAGAAGACCGTGTTTCTTACAGAATTTCCTTCATCTTCTTCTTTATTCCCTTCCTCGATCTCTCCTTTCTTCTTAAATTCCTTGTTTTCATTTTCATTTTCTTCCATAATCTCACCATCCTCAACTCCCATAACTAATTCATCATGGGGGTTATCTATTCAAAAAAATCCACCTCTCTGATTATTGAATTGAACCTCAACTTCCAAATCCTGAGAGGGAATTTCGAAGGGTTCTTCTTCCTCATTTGAGTTCTCCTCTTTAATCTTACCTCTAAAGAATTATGGTCAAATTTCGAAGGTCTCCTTCTTAGATTTAATTACTACTAGTTTTAATGACCTTATATTTATGTCCATTTTGACTAAGATAACACAATTTACATAAATAAATTCTCATTCCTCCATACCAACAAATGTACCAAGTTTATTACCTATTTTCCTTATAATTTCATTATTAATGAGTTCTACTAGTAAATTCAAAAGAAGAACAACTCATTCTACTTTAATTTTTTTTAGATTTATTGGATTAAAATTAGGTTTCCATTCTAAAAAGGTAAATCCCATACCTCTAAAGCAAGGAGATTAATCTGTTAAAAATCTATTTCTAAGATCCTCTTTACATCCTAAATAAAAACAATCTTCAAGAAGAATAGCCACACTTACCTGCCCTCTGAAAGTTTTCAAAAACTATACTGTTATTTTCTCTATCAGGATATTGATGCCACCCCATCTCAAAAATACTCCATATTTCTTGAATAATTCATGCACATGTTCAATCAACCCGTCATTGATTTCCAAAACAATTTTCTCCTCTTTGTTCTATTGATATTTTCCTGCCCCATTTTTTCTCTTGATCTTCTTTCCCTGGATTCATTTGTTGTGATTTATCAGGCTTGTATCATCTTAAAATGGAAGCACTTCCATGTTAAGATCATTTAGCCCTCCTTAGGGGATGTTTTTGACCTCCATCATATCATCCTCCCATTTCTGCATCATCTCCTGCTTCTGTGCCTGTTCAGGACCCTGATTGGGCCTCTCTGGGCACCTCCTACCCCACCTGGCATATTTTCTAGGGGTTCTGGCCCCCTAGGTCAAGGTTGACCTTGACCTTGACCTAGGTCAGGGTCAACCTCGACCCTGACCAGGGTTCCCCATTCAAAACTAGAAACTTGTCGGCTACCGGGGGTCATCCAAAAATTCAGTATTCACGCTTCCAAGTCGGCTGTTTCAGGTTTTGAAGCGTTTATTCCTAAATTATATTTAATATAAGTCCTTTTCTAAGGGCATGCGTCTAATTGGAATTTAATTATCCTATGTCGGCCTCCTTAGAAGTGTTAGAATACTTCAGGGATAACTAAGAGAGGGGGGGGTGACTCAGTTATCTGCAACTTGATCTTTATCTTATACTTATTACTCGAGATTGATACAAAGTAAATGCACATATAGATAACACATTACACAACATATCAATTTGGTTATGGGGAAATCAAATGGTAAAAACCCCAATGGGAATTAGTACCCACAAAGAACTATACTGTTTATAGTGATCCTTGTTAAAAGATCTTCCAACCCTATTAGGAGTTGTACATTACAATGCAGTAGTATAGTGACCTGGTTAAGGGTCGGACCCTGTTAGGAGTCTTTTACAATAACCCTGTTAGGGGTGGATGACTCACTATCCAAGTGGTGAAGGCTACAACCTTCTGGTTATTTGATACACACTGTATCAACAAGGTGAACTACTGTTTGTGACACTGCTTGTTTGATCAGTTCCTTTTGTGCACCGATGCTTTAAC
>MU227908.1:2500861-2536022 GCA_018584345.1 Thuja plicata
ACCCTAGATCTAGCCATCATGGTGGTGTGATCTTCCTTCAAGATCCTTTGTGCATCCTCAAGACTCATTCATCCTCTCTCCAAGGTGGATTTCAAGCATACAATCATGGAGGTTTATGGTTTCTAAATTCCATGCTCTCATACTTACATATTTACTTACAATTGAATTACAATTGCATATCTATTGAATAGCATAGCTTCATTGTTAGATTCAATTCTACTACTTGCTAGCATTCTATACTTTATTGGTTTCAAGGTTAATTCCTAAATCAGGGTTTGACTAAGGAAAACCCCTCCCCCACAACAAAAAACCCTCTTTTTCTTGCAGGTATAGGTTTAGAATTGTAGATTTGAGACCAGATCTGGATACCCTTTTTGGCTTTCTTTCAGACAGCACGAACAGATTCTCTGTCGGACCTATGCAGGTCAGGGTCGACATTATTGGGTCAGGGTTGACATTTGTGGGTCAAGGTCGACCTTTTTCATAAGATGACATCAGAACAGAAAAATATTTCTGGGTTTTGTTCGTCTCTGCGTTCTGGTTTGGGATCAATTGTCATATTTTCCAGAAACAATCTACAGACCTCAGAAAATAGCATTCTTTGGTCTACAACTTTGTAAGGTTGGTTCTTCTTTCTATCCTTTTCAATTACTATAATCAAACATATTTATTTAATCAATTAACAGAATTTAAGATCCCCTTCTTTGTTCTCTTTTCTAAATAGTTGATTCATTTGTGCATTATCCCTTCCTTTGGGTTGATCAACTTGGATCTTTAATTTGTGCATTTGAGGATAGAAAAAGAGCATCGTATCTTCTCCTTAATTACAATTGCAATACACAATCAATTCAATTCAATTAAATGTAATGTAGGGTTAAGGAAATCAATATACTCTAAGAAAATCAAACAATAATTAACAATCATCTTCCCTACCCCCATTTTTATACCTTTACAGGGCCCTATTTGTTGGTTTTCTATAAACCTACGGTTTCCCATTTTTATCATCCGATCCTCAAATTGGAAGGTTAGATTTCTATAATTTGAATGTTTGAAAACTGGTTTTACCAAATCCTCTTCCCTATTTTGTAGAAATTGATTTTTATGGCCAGCACAAACAAACCTTGAGTGTTCAAGATTAGGTCTTTGATAGTTCTAATTCCTCTAGGGTTTTGATGGAAACCCATTATGCAGCTTGCGAGATCTAGGAGACGAATGTTTGAGCACATTGGAATCATACCTAGGAGTTGTTTTTAAAGAACCCTCCTCCAAAGAATGTAGTAACTGATGGATCTGGTTATTCCATGAGGCTTTAACCTTTGGTTGTCATCCGGTAGAAACCCTCCATTTTCCTAGTTTTCCTTGACCTAAAATTTCCCATTTGTGATCCTGAGAAGGTTGAAGAGGGGGAGCCCAACTCCTTCCATATTGAGTAGAAAATTTTCCTAAATCCATCGGTTGATGCAAATCATATTTTTTCTTGTCAAAAAAGAGCTGTTGAGACCACAATGTGGCATTCATGTTCACATGTTAAGAGAGCAGAGCCATTTTTTCTAATTGATTCATACTATTATATTACATAAATATACTTTAAATAATATAATCTTAAACTAAAATTAAAATAATTAAATTTAAGATTTATTTTATTATGTATATTTTACTAAATAGAATTAAAATAATATGATTTTATAACTATACTAATATATATATATATATATATATATTAGCTTGATTTTTCTATTTTCTAATTTATATTGCATGACATCCTTACATTTCTTATTTAAAAAATAGATATTTTTATCTTATTACTTTAATCTGATTAATATTTGTTTCCACCCTTATAGTTTACTGATTAAGACTTGGATCTTCAAGATTTAAGATATCTTTAATCAATATTGTGCCACCTCTTAATTGTATTATGCTATTAAGTATTTAAATTATGTAGAATAACTAATTGATCGTCCCTCACTCTTGGCTTATATCCATTCTTATATCAAGGATGCTCATGTTTTTTCATTGCTTGTGGCATACTACCTTTTTTTCATTGTTTTGCACACTGTTAAGAGCTTGCAGGGTTGCCATGGATAGAAGGATAATAGAGCTAATGCAATATTTATGTAGAGATGAATGGAAGGGATATAAATAATTGCAAAAGATAAATGTGTGCACAATTATTATTTCAAGTGGTAGCTAAAGGATTCCCATGTGAACTGCAAGGTGGATTAAAGTGAGAAGTAATGTTATTCAAAGTAATTATGTAGGTGTTGAGTGTCATTTTTACATGATGTAATAGTAGGGAGATGTGATGCAAAACCCTCTCTTGAAAGAATTATGATGTCACTCCCAAGGTTCTTCATGGCTTTGGTACAACCGTGTGGATACTCAGTTGAAGATTATGTGATTTTACAAGGATGGCTTTACTAGCTTGAAAACTTTGAAACTAGAAACATGATTTTGATAACTCTTTTTTTTTTAAATTTTCTGAAGATTAACATGTGCATGCAATTAAATCTAAACTCTATGATGAATATTAATTTCTAACCTTGTTTTGAAAAAAAAAATGTCAAAAGATGAGAGTAACAAGAATGTAAGAAAATAACTGAAAGTAAATTCTAATGGACATAAACCACAATAAATATCACTCACAGGAGAGTCAAGAATAGGGATAGTTTTTTGTGACAGTTCGGGTCATATTCTTGCTTTTAAAGCTATGTGAATTCTCATGGCATGAATAACATGGTAGAGGAATGTGCTCTTTTGGAAGGTATTGTGATGGCAAAAAAATGAATTTTCAGTGTTTGCATATTGAAGGTGACTCGTCTTTTATTATTAATGCATGCAAATCAATAAATTATGATAATTGGTACTTTATATATATTCTTGAACTAATTTGGGTTCTCTTAGATACATATGAATACCTTTTTATATCACATGTCTATCGGGAAGGAAATGTGTTGGTTGATTGCCTTGCGAATATTGGATGCAATAAAGTTGTTTTAGATTCTTCTCAAGAGGGATGTGATTTAAAGAGTTGCCCAAAAATATTTAGGATTTCTCAACTTGAGACGTGCCTCCCTTAATATGGCATGGATGGTGATACTTTACATTTCTTATATTGAACATTCATGTTTAACTTTAATTATTGGATTTATTGGAAATGGATCTCAATCATTGTTCTGATTCCCAGCCGGGAAGTATGGGCATATCATTATCTCCTACCCGTCATCAGGCCCTTGATATCAATAAATCCATTCTTGTTGGTTTGGGTCCGCTAAATTTACATTTGGCTCCCTTGAATACTTCTATGGAAGAATAGATATGCATTGCATAGTTTTTGGTTTTTGGTATCTCGATTGCAGGTTTTTTGCAGGTATGCTCATTCTAGATTTGTTGAACTTCTTGTGGATGTCTTATTTTTGATGGCTTCCTTATTTTTTCTACTCTTCAATTGGTGGCTTCAAAATCTCTATGAATATTTCCATCTATTTTGATATTGTATAGATCCAAATGAGCTTGCATGCTCCTTTAGTCAAATTTTTTGTCTATCTTTATTCTCAGTATGAGCTTGCATGCTCTCCTAGCTGGATTCTATTATTGTATAAACTTCTTAATTGATCTTGCATGCTCTCTCTCTCTCTCTCTCTATCTTCCATTTTCTTATGATATGGGCTATGAATGGAATTTTTTCTTTCTATTTCTTTTCTCTGAGAGCTCTCACGAACCTACATGTAAAAAAATAAAAATTATATATATAATAAAAATATATTAAGTGGTTATACCACTTTGATTATATAAAAAAAAACTCACTCACATGTTGAATATTAGATTAGATAGAGAAAACCCACATGAATATGAATCAGAATACTCATAAATTTACCAAATAGATGGAATCATCAGAGGAATTTAGCAAATTAATGATATCTCAAATTCATCAAATTACAAGGCCATACCATGGATGCGCACACATAAGACAAATTTATCCTCAAACAAATATAATTATATCTTCTCTAATCATTCACCACCATGAGTAAAATAGATCACAACAAACACCAATTACTTGCAGGAAAAATCACGCAAGAACATACACTTGGCTCTTAAACTTTGAAATAAATTCCAAAAAAATTATAGATAACAAAAAAAAAAAACCATGAATGCAACACCAGATGTATATTATATTCTCTTGAAATTTTTCCAACCCTCATTACAAAACCAAATTGAGTTTATGTAGATTTTACAACTCAAAATAATCAAACACGTAACTAGGGTTTCTGGGAATTCAAAGTGGGTGTAATAAAATTATAACTTCAGTTTAACTTTAGGAAAATACTCTTAGACTATTATATAACATGATAAATTTTAATTTCATTTATTACAACATCAAAAGGATGTAGATTCGACACCAAAATATGTCCTACAATTCTATAATGAAGTGAAGTTAAAGTGGTTCTTCACTAAAAGTGCCTCCGTTCAGCTCCACACTTGATTTCGATGCATGAAATCGAAGGAATAATTTTTTTATGTATGAAACCCATTAGAAACCCTGTAGACATAAAAAAAATGATCCATTCTATGCAATCTCAACCCTGAAAAGTTCTAATATTTTGGTAAAAAATGTGAATTTCCAGAATGTTGGGCTTTCTTCTTTCCTTCCATTGTGGGCCATGGCTAATAACTAGGTATGAATGAATGCTCAAAGATAAAATAATAAAACAAAAATGAATGGTTAATTTTGAAGTAAGATTCTTGGGAGTGCCTCACGAAATTTACTTATCAAGACATCCACTTCTTCAAAATCCAACAATTTCATAAACTCTAAATGAGTTTGTTGATTCTCGTGAAAGATCCTCAACTGAGTTCCCAAATTTTGGATTTCATTTTATATCTTTCATTATCTCCCTCATGTTTTATTTCACATAAAACATCCATTTCACATCCTCTTTTTTGTTTATACTGACTAAAGTTCCACATAATTGTTGGGTGATATTCTTGATGGAATGCAATTTCTCCTTCTCTTCATCTTGGTATCGTTCATAATCAATGTAATCAAATAATAACTCTTTCTTCTTTACCCTTGTAATTTTTGCTTCTCTTTTTCTTTCTATTATCTTTCACCTCTTATTGTACTCTTTGACTATGAGGTTAATGGATCTAATCCAGACACCCAATTTACCTAGCTCTATGTCCTCAAATATCTCTTCTTTGACATGAATATATGCTCCTTGCTTTCTAATCTTCTTCAAATCATGAAAAATATTGCCCCATATTTCAACATTTATGTCTAAACTCCCATATTCTTCAGAAATCATGTACAATAGTTGAGTGAGCTCAGTAACGATGATTCAAAAATACATTAAAACTAACTAGATGGTTTCCTTTCTAAATTATTCTAACTCTTCCTTCTATTATGCACATTCCTTAAAGAATGGGTTAGTTCTCTCAGGGGCTTCCCTCTTCTCAAGTGTTGCTTGAAATGATACCTATGGGTTAGTTTGGTCTATTTGAGAAATGTACTCATTGAGGGCTTTATTCTTGTCTTGGAGACTCTAAATTTTGGTCTCATCTTCATGCATATATTTAAACAATGTAGAAACTCCTAGGTATGCCAATGCTTTTCCTCCCTCTCTAGTAGGAACCCCACAATCAAATTATTCCATCACAAAGCCATCAGGGTAACCTCTTCTATGATTTAATTTGGAGGTGGAACTGCAACTTGCTCATTCCAATTTCCTCTCATGTCCTTACTGGCATGGGATATTCATTATTATTTTCCATTGGACTCCCCTTGATGGAATTCCTGACCAATTTGTAACAAGTCAATGGCCTCCATATCTGTGTATGTTCTCTTCTAGGGTTGAACAACCTTAGCAAGACAGGTGGGATTTCTTCTTACTAACAATGGCTCATAAGGTTCCATGTCCATCATTGTTGGCACTTCTTCTCTTTCCTCTTCCCTTATTTCTCCTATTCTTTTTCTTGCTTCAGAGTGACTTCCCTATGCTTTGAAGATGGAGGTGAAACTGAATCATCTTCTTTTTGTTTCTATGTTTGTTCCAAAGGTTTCTCTTCAACCTATACTGAAACATCACCCTTAGGCTCCTTAGTTTGTACATAATGTGTCTCTAATTCACCCTATTCACCTATTTCTATTTGAATCCCTGTATCTTCTACATGTACACTTTAGATGGAGGTATCTCCATTTAAACTTGTGGAGGAACTTGTACCTCAATTTCTAGAGGCACTTGGGTCTTAGCCTCAGGAATCTCTTCTCGATATAAGAGAGGCATCTGAAAATATAATTGTGTTTCATCTCCCTATCCATCTCCCCTTTCTCCAAAACCACCACCATGTACTTCCTAAGAAGACTCCTTGTAGCATGGTATTTTCTCAAAATAGGAGATATCAAACTCATCTGCACCTAGAGGATCTATCCTTTCTTTCACGTGCTCTGATGTGGAGTCTAATTCAATAGTTACCATAGGTGGGGATCCCTCTTGAGGGGGTTCAAAAATATCTTTAGAAGAGGGATCCAAGTCAAGATTCCTTGATTTTGTTATGGCTAAACTTGTTCTCCTAATCAATGGAACATTTTCTTCATCCATTTATTCCTCTTCCTCAAGTGTTTCAAATCCCAAAACTACCGAGGGCTTCTCTTTTAGTCTTTTGTAGACTTTCTTATTTTACATTTCAAGCTCCTTGGGCTTAGTAACTTTTATCTTGAAGTTTGGGACCCTTCATTGTCTAAAATATGGAGGAACATCAATATATGTATCTGTACTATATGCAGGATTTTTCTCTTGAGTAGACTATGAGGTTGTAGGAGTCGGCCCTTTTGTGACAGTCTTATCTTTTTCCTAGTATTTAGGAATCCTTATGTATGGACCTTGTTTAGGCACCTTCCTAGCATGTATAGTTGCTTCACCTAGAGAAGGGGGAGGTACCTTCTTGAACACTTGTACATTTAGCTTCAATAATTTCCCTTTCTCAATCTGGATTGGTGTATCAACCTTTTGCTTCATGGGCACTAGATACATCCTAAATCATTGGTGTATCAATTTATTGGTATAGTAAATGATGTGTCTCTTCCTATGGTTGATATCATCAATTTCTAAGGAAGCAAGTCCTTCAGAATTGATTTGGTGTATACATTGTCTTTTTTGTATAGAAGCACAAAAATATTCATTGTGTCCTTATCCCACTTTCTTTGTGGAATGTGTACCTTAATAACATGTTGGGTGAGGTCTAGGGAGAGTATCAAATATTCTCTTATATGAACCTCATATTCATCCACATAGTTTTTCCAATGGTCATCTATATGGGGCTCGTGTTTGAAATGAGAACCCATGACTTTTCTGAATTTACCAATAGGGTCAAAATTTACCCTCTCTATCTTCAATTCATTGAGAGGGCATTCATCCCACTCCAAGCATACTAACTTTTCAACCTTGATAGCCTAGACTAAATGAGCTCCATTGGATATAGGGAATGAAAAAAAGGTTTGTGTTTGTGAAAAATGAGCTCATGGGTGCTTGATAACTGTCTGCACACTTTTATAGAATGATCCTGTTTGATGGGTACCTTGAGAGATTCTTGGTTTTAGGAGTGCATCATGCCACTCTAAGGTATGTGAAGGTCCTGGACTAGATGAGATAACTTCCCACATTCCTAATTTTGGAAGCAGCCTCTTCTGACATTCTCTTAGCATAATCTCCCTTAATAGAGAAAATGATTACAAAGTTGAAGGCATTTTTGACAATTATGTACTATAGCCTACTCTCCTTCAACTTAGCCTTCCTCACTAGTTGAGGGTTCACACTGTAGGGATATATTTGGATCCTAGAGAGATTCCCTCTTGTATAGGCTCAAAAAGTCTACATGGGTTTCTAGGAGGTAGACAATATAGGAAGTCATATAGAATCTAGGGTCCCTATTGACCCTTTACAATTTCTCATCAAGGTTATCATTGATAATGGGACCCCAATCAATCTTCCTTTTCCAGTTCCTTATGGTGTCAATGTATAAGACCATCCATGTTTCTAACTATTTTTCCCATGGGAGGCCAAACACTCCACTCAGTAAGGTTACACATTTCTTCATATCTTCCACCAAATAATCCATGTGGAAGCCTATCTTATCCAATGTATTCTCACTCCTAGGATGTTCTAGGTAGTTATAATTGATCTCCCATATCATATTAGGATTTGTTCTTAAATAATGTTCTCCTCTCTCCTTAGAGGCATTGATATAAGAATCTACCTTTGGTATGTGGAACACATCCTCTCTGACATCCAACCTAATGTCCAATACTGCATCACCTACCTTGTTCTTGACCCTTCTCTCATTTGGTTCATAGTGTTCTTTTATGGTTATGATAAAATAAATAGGAAGTAAGTTTCTTAGTTGTGCATCATACAAACACTAAACCTAGAAAAGGTTGACCATCTTCCTTTATAGATCAAGAACTTTGGTATTTTTCATCCCTCACTCGGTCTTCAGTGTCCCTATTTCTCTAGGTGTGGTTTGACATTCATTGCAACTCTATTTCACATTGGTATTGTTGGTCTCTTATTTTTCAAGCATTTCATCCTGCGTTAGGTCAATCCACTCTATTTTAATATTGTCAAATATGTGTTTAGAGCTATTGTTCATGGATTTCTCTGAACTTTTATTCATTTTAGTTTCACTTCTTTCCCCATCAACCTCCTCTCATTTTTCCTTCCTTCTCCATAGATTTACCACTCCCCTTGTCCTCATCCACATCCTTTGATTCATAATCAACCAATTGGGCCTTCTTCCCCTATCGGTCAAGTGAATTTCCAACTTGTGGGACCTTCTTGGGTTGTTCTTGGTTTTTCTATGATCCTCCCCAACCTCTTCCTCTTCCTTGCTAATCACCTTTTGGATGGTGAATTTAGGCCATTTGGCCACATGGGAGGGGTTTTTACCCTTTCTCTTACTGGTAATTAAAGGGATGGTAGCCTTTTTAAAGCACAAAGCTCAAAAAAAATATGGGGATGTAAGAATTTCTAGAGACCTAGGCTGAGGCCAATTTAGAAGCACTGGGGTGATAGATACACTTGTTTTTTTAGGGATAGGAGTTTAAATGATATAAACATGTGGTGGTGAGATCCAATCAAGGGATTCTTAGATGACAATGGGTTTAGGGGGACATATGGCCAAATGAAATTGGTATAGCCTATAAATTAGGCCATGGTGCAATAGAATGGGTATCTTGCATTATTTTTTAGTGGCCTTTATTACCTCCCTAACCAAGCTTTCTAAAGAGTTAAACAAGAAGCAACAGAAGGAAATAAGGTCACGATTTCTAAAATGGTTCAAGAGATGCATATGATAAAAATAATAAACCTTAAATATCCCTTGCAAGGTGAAATATTTCATGACCATGAGACATACCTAACTCTAGGGAAGCGGTAGCTTCTCTCTTTCAAAGCCACCATGCATTTTAACTAATGCTTCACTCCCACTAAAAAATATGTTTAGTATTTGATTGTTCACCACACGACTGGTTTTTTTCATTTTATTCCCTTAATAGATAGCCCAATAACCTATGGAATGACTTATTTACTAATTTTGAGAGGAATATATCCCATTGTAACTCTCATGTCATTCCAAGAGATCAAAAATTTCATTGACAACCCCTTATCATGGGTATTAATACCCTCAATGAATTAAGATAATTCCCTATTTGACAATATGTCACATAGTGTTATTGTTCTTGAACTCAGTGTGCTTACTTAGATCAATGTGAACATAGTCCCTAGTCATTATAAGAGTCACAATTAAAAAAAATTATAGCACGACCCATCCATAATTCAAATTTTCTAGTTTAAGCATAGTTGAGGGAAACAACCATAAAAAATTGCCCCATTAAAATGGTAAAAGGAGCCTTGTGTGCCAAGTTAGGTATAATAATTCCTCGAACCCTTCTTAAATATCTACTCATACAGATAGTATGCCACCTTACATGATTGGAATTTAGGCTTGATTCCCATGGTATGCAATATTATTTCCCTTTTATGAGTTAATAAAAATTTATTTTTATTTATTAATATAATTTATAGTTTACAAAATCTTCATTCACCGTGGGCACTAGTAGGAAAGAATGGAGAAGAAGAGTTAATAAAAATATATTAATAATACAACTACACATCATTTTGAAATGATGTCTTTGTATCATTAAGGGGCCATCTATATTGTTCATGTGGCTCTTGCACATAGCACCCCACCACATCCACCTTTTATTATTATGGACTATGACATGGCCACCCCAACCCCTTCAGTAAGTCCACCTCATCAAAGTATGTGGCAACATCATCCAATTCCTATTCAAATTCTTATCCAACTCAAAATTTTCTTGTCTCGTACTTTTTAAGTTTATTTCCTATGTATTCCTATTTCCAAAAAATGGCTATGCACTATAGTATATGACACAACCAAGGGCGGAACCTATTCATGAGCTCATTTACTAGTTGTTGGGCTCTCTCCCCATAGGATAGTTTGGACATGAAGTGAGAGAGAGTCTTTATTTCTCCAACATCTCAAAAAATCAATGCCCAATGCTACCATAGCATTAGCAACTATATTGTCTTCCCTATAAATATGATTAATTTCAAAAAAAATCTAGTCCCAAAATAAGCTTATTGATATCACCAATTATCCCCTCAATGGAATAGTTGGCCTTAGTCAGGCCTTTAATAGAAGTAATAATTAGTTTAGAATCACCTTCTACATAAAAGACTCTGATTCTTATTGAGAGGGAAATTTTGAGGCCCCAAAATAAGGCCATCACTTCAACTTGATTATTAGTATTTCCTTCTATATTACCTATATAGGTTGTTGTTATCTCTCCAAAGCCTATCCTTGTTACACCCCCTAATGCAAAAATACCTTGATTTATTCTTGTAGCACCATCAAAATTCATCTTATACCATCCAGGTCTAGGAGGATACCATTTAGTATTTCTCCTCCTCATTCTTTTTAAATTTTAAAACCTGGCATCTGAGCCTGGTAGACCCTAGTTCCTCACAGTTCTATCATCCATAGAAGTATGGGGAAAGGATGGGAAAGGCTAGTTCATCATATAAATATTTTCCATGAGCATCTTTTATAAAATATTGAAGACTTCCTTAGTCTAGTTCTCTATTCCATGAAAGATCCTATTGTTCATTTCCTTCCATATGCTCCAACCAAGATGGGGGGAATCTATTTTCATAATTGTTTGATGAAAGGATTATGTGAAGGCCCTATCTAGTGTGCTACCAATTATTGGATATCCCCACTCATGACCCAGTCAATTGCAAGCTTTTGTAACACCATACTCTAAATAACTAGTGCTTATTTATAATGAAGCAATATATAGGGGATATTTTCCTCCTATTTACATGGCACACATCTATTGGGGAATTGACACCTACACTTTGTCAAATTATCTTGGGTGATAATTTTGTTGTGAATTTCTATCCACGAGAAGAAGTTAATTTTCAGAATTATTTGGGGTTCCAAACCTTCTCACAAAAACTAGTGGGGCTCCCTTCCTTTAGAAGTTCAATATAGATTGATTTAACAAAAAATTTACCTATGCAGTTCTTTCTCCAAATGAACTTATCATCCCTTTGCAAGAGTGGGATTACGGTTTTATTTAACATTTTTTTTAACTATGTATCCATCTAGAGCATACGAGGCTAGTTGAAGCAACACTGAGAAATGTCCTTCCTAGATTTTAAAGGAGATAACTAGTCTACAACCAAGTGTCCAAATAATGTCTTATTGTTGAAATGTGATTTTGATTATTGTTGTTGTCATTAATGGTTTTCATTGATGTCAACATATTTTGGTTGATTGGTTGTGGTTCTATTTTTCTTTGTTGATCTAGAATTAGCTTGCTCTTGATGATGTGCTATAATGTTCTATCTTTGATCGTGATTCTCTTGGTCCCATTCATGTTGTAACACATTGAGAAAATTTATTTTGGGTTTGGACCTATCTGGATATCAATGATTTTAGTTTGGAAACATAGTTTTCATTGTAACATGTAGGTCTTATTATTTGGCTTCAAATAGTGTGATGAGTGGATAACATGTTGTATTGAGCAAGGAGATTTTGGTGTGGTCCACATTTTATTCATTCCACCATAGGAATGTCTTGGTGTGACCTATTTCAAATTGTACATGGTCTACTTTGTAAAATTATAACTAATATTTTGATTGGCCAACATGGATGAATATGGAAGTATGGAATGCTATATGTAGAGGATGATTTATGTTTTATGGAGAGATGTCGATGTGCGAGTGATGTGAACTTTAAGAGAAGATATTATAAAATCATTATATGTGTGAATGTATTATTACCCCTATTTTTATTGTATTAAATTTTCCATATAATCCCCTTTTCGAGAAAAATTAGAATACATTAGTTCCTCTCGGTCGGTATTTCATTCTCCTAAGTCCTTGTTTTATCAATTGAAAATCCTTTCGTTTTTAGTC
This sequence comes from Thuja plicata, assembly GCA_018584345.1. Classification (NCBI taxonomy): domain Eukaryota; kingdom Viridiplantae; phylum Streptophyta; class Pinopsida; order Cupressales; family Cupressaceae; genus Thuja; species Thuja plicata. The sequence goes on from MU227908.1 coordinate 2,513,359, forward strand.
TTTGCATACCAAAAATTTTATTCTTTGAACCCCGTGATTGAACCTATATATAATTTTCAAAATTTCATTGGTTTAAGGTTCATCCCTTATGTGTATGTTTTCTACTTTTCCTGAAACCAAGTCTTGGTCAAAATATAAGTTTGAAATATGTAAAGTGGTATTGGTGGATGACGAAATTGAACCTTTGTAGCATTTCTTTTTGGTTCAAGGTTCAAAGATAATTGTACACAAAAATAAATATAAAGGCGGGTAATGAATGAAAGGGAAGCAATTATAGAAAAGGGAATATTCTAGGCATATCAGACATTTAAATTTTTTAATTCCCAAAAATGGAAAGTAAGCATTACATCGTAAAGGCCTTATGTGGAAGTGACTAATAATTAATACAACTATCAGAATTATGTCATTTCAAGATTAATCTGGCACAAACAAATTGATAATTGAAGTATGGGAATCTTGTATCTAGATTTTGTGCCTTTTTTTGGACATTAAATGAGTTGTTTCTTCATTGAAAAGCCAAAATTATCAAGTAATAAAAATGGTGTTGGAGGTAATGAATTTTCTTCTTCAGAATTAGAAAATAATTCAGATTTCATGACATGTGAGCTTTGATACTTCTTATCACCATCACTATCTCTTTGCTGCAAAAGGAAGTTATTTAGATTTCTCATTTTTCTTAGCTAGCTCTATTATTTCATTTTGTATCTGTTAGAAATGGCTCCCAAAAATTCTTCTCATAAAAGTTTAGAATAGATCTCTGATCTTGTGTACTCTTTGCCATAATTTGGAGACGCCTCTTTAGCTCATGCTAGTTTAGAAGATTTCTTAGAAAGGTCTAAAAACTCTAAAAACTCCCCTATGATTTAGAAGATAGTTGATAGTGGCCTTATAGAACCAACAATCTTTCCCATGATAGTGCATTGCCCAAAATTGGTTTTTGAGTGCATGAATAAGTATGACCCAAAACATAGATGTATTAGGTTTGCAAGTGGTGGTGTTTTGCTACCCATTAACACGGAAAATATAATGGTCATCATGAAAATCATGCCAAAGGAGCCCTATGTAGACTGGAATATCACTATATATTACTATTTCTTCTCTGACAAAAAGGCTAAATACAAAAGTGTGATTGCTAGAAATTGGCTTCTAAAATTACAGAAAGGTGGTTCAAGATTGCCCAGACCTTTAACCAGAGAACACCTCATATAGGAGATTAGAGATATTGTAATTTTGTTACATAGGCTTAAGGTTAGTCAACAAGAATTTTTCTGGGAGAACTAGATGTACTTTTTCATTCAAGTGATTTTGAAAGGAGAACAATACATAGACTGGGCAGAAATTATAGCTAAATGATTGTATGAGGTTTTGAGTAATTTTCTTGGGAATATAAATTTCTACATGTCCTCTTACCTATTTTATTTTATAGCATGTACAAGATATTGGAAAGGGCTATATCATGAACTGTGGGTAAATGGAATGAAAATCTATGAACATTACCCTCATTTACAAATGCAGAGGATTTTTGAGAATTATAAGATAATTCATTATGTTTTTACTAGGATAATAATTCATGAATTAGAAGGGAATGGGAATAGGCAAATGTAAAATGAATCCATGCAATTGGTAATTACCTATGGTAGTTATTTTATTCAATTTCCTAGGTTTACATACATCATAGTTGGTGGTTTTGAAGGAGACCCAGTCAAATTACCGTGGTATGCTTTAGACTACTTTGTATTGATTGATCTTAGTAGACAATTGGCCCATATAGACAAGAAATATATAGAAAAATGAAAATCAGGTGTCTCATTTCCTATTGAACTAGGTCATTACATATGCAAATTGGTCTCAGATGTCTTGAACTTGGAAACAAAGTTTAAGAAGTTCAAACCAAAAAATTATACAACTAGACCAAAGTTTGATAGCAGAGGTTTTGCATAGGCTCATTTGAACTTGGGAGCAAGTTTTTCACATATCCTCAATTAGAAGATTTATGGGAAAAATTTTATGATGAATTTTAAGTCAGAAGAAGAATGTGGTTTGGGTTCACCTTAAACCAAATTGTCACTCTCAATTTGAAGATGAACATTACTAGAATCAGAGATGATGAAAAGGATATAATAGATCAGGAGTATAGTGAAAAATTACAAGGGAAACCTATCCCTGAGATTTATTGGGGTAAAGATGAAGAAAATCATATTCAAATTTGAACTTTCCAAGTACTAAGGACAGGAAAATGGCTAAGAATCCTGAGACTTGGAAAATTGAGAATCAGTGACTCAGAAACAATGGCAAACTTAAATGATGATTCCTCCTCACAAGATCATATTATTTCCTCTAATGAATCTATTGACACTTGTGTTGCAGGTACTATTAAAGTAAAAAAATGAATGTAAATCAAAGAAACCCACCATAAGTGATTCACCTGCTCATGCTATCGGTCAAGAAGTAAGAGAAAAATAAATAAGAGCCTTTACAAGAAGGTGTTCATGGACTTAGATACTATGGAAGAGATTGATAATACAATGGAATATTAAAGCTTAGAGGTACCCATGGTAGAGTGTGTTAAAAAAGAAAAGAAATCTAAGAGCCTACTAGATTCCACAAGTACCATGGTAGTATTGAATGTCACACAAAGCTAAGTACCTTCAGGAAAAGATGTTTCAGCTATCAGTTCTAAATGGTTGGAGGGTTCAATTAGTAAGAAGAGAAATATTGAGATATGGTGAGAAAATACCTTGGAAAGACTCCCAAATCTAAGAAGTTAAAAACAACTTCCATGATAGATTTTGAACCGAATTATAGAAGTTGGATTGCAAAGGTAGATCACTCGCTAATAGAAAGTGAAGTTCAAGATCCTATTTTGAAAGATTTAATAGTGGAGAATTTTCACCTCAGGTTTGCCTCAAGGGATATAGATGCATGCCACATAGAATCCTCAACCAAGAAGATGCTCAATAGGACTTGGAAGGATGAAAAATATAAGAAAGAAATGAAAAAAAAAACTATGTGCCTTATGGCCAAGTCTATTTAAGCCTTCTGTAATCCTGGTCCACAACCTCTGTCTCAACTACCTATGTCATTCAATCCCAAATCTCCAATCAACTAGAAAATGTTGGATCAAATTCAAAGAAACAAAATGTTAGCTGAAATATTTAATGACTGGTTAGAAGGGGTAATCTAGGAGGGCACTGAATACATAACCAATCTAAGTAAAGTGTATGATAACACTTAATTTTTTATAAAGGAGATGGAATTGGAGATTTCCTCTTGGAAGAAGGAAGAAACCAAGTGGATGGCATTAGTTTTTGAGATGAATTATGTTCATAAATACGGCGTGATCAAGTTTTTAACATAAAAGAATGTGTCTGATTTAGATGAAAATGTGTTGTATGTGATGATATTAATTTTCCATTAGTATGCAAACAATAATTTCAGTAAGCATACACCAAAAGACAGGTCAAGAGAAAACCAAATATCATATAGAAAGAGATCACCGAAGATGACTAAGTGCAAAGAGAACCGACGACACAACTTAGTGTGTAAACCGAAAATACAAAGACAGAAATATATAGAGGAACTCGACATGCAGGATACAATGTATACTAAAAAGATAGTTAAAGTGAAACTGACAGAACAAAACTGAAGGACAGTTAGAGCATAACTGACAAACAGGAACTGAAAGTCAGTTGCAGCTCGCAAAAAGTGGATTTGACTTCCACGTCAGATAAAGCAAGCTTATTCTATTTATAGAATATTGATTTGTTTTTAAATCAATTTCTTTAGGGACAAGAAACATGAATGTAATTTCTTTAATCATTCTAACTGATTTAAAACACATAGACTAGGAGATCTAGGTACAAGTTGTAAACCTCATCTTAGAGTTAACATTGTTTTTATTGAAACTTGATGATGTCAATCCATCTATAAATAGATGATGCAATCATTCATTAGTGTTTGTGAAAATATGAATAGAGAGGAGAAGATCAATGAAGAAAATGAGCACATCTATGGATTAGATTGAGATTTTTAAGAACAAGAACATCAAAAGGTGAATTTGGTTATCAGAACCAAGAATAGAGGATACCGAGAATCAGAGGTATTATTCAATCACAATTAGGTGATAATATTTTTCATGTAAAATAAATTGGATCTATATTATAAATAGGAGATTGCATTTACCAGGTCAATTTTGTAATTTTCTATCATTCTAACAAGTGGAGCAAAGTGTAAAAAATCCTTTCAAGGAAGGTGGATTTAACAGTCCAACTACAAATCTCTTAACCGAGTGCACACTCAATAGTGTTCCTAAAGCTCCTAACAGAGTAGAATTTAATAGGTCTCCACCGATACTCTTAATAGGGTAGATCATCATAATTGATCATATTATAAGCCTTAACCGGCCCCTTCCAATGTACAGATAGTGAAGATTTTGTGGGTGTCATCCCCACTATGTTTTTTACTTCCTTACAGGAGTTTTCTGTGATATCATCTCCTGTGTTATGTGTCAAATTACTTTCATGAATGTTTCTATGAATGTTCACATATATGTTAATGTTGTGAATTGATATAACTCACATCAAGATAGTATAGATCAAATTGAATGGATATGTAATTGATTACAAAGGTTAATTGATTAAAGGACACAAAATTTTTAGAGGTACTGATTCACCCCTCCCCTCTTAGTACATATTTCCCATTAATCCCAACAATTAGTATCAGAGATCAGTCTCTTCTTGGAAATATTAAAGGCTTAAAAGAAAATATCATACAATGGATAAGTATAGACTTGATAAAAATATTGAGAATAAGAAGCTTGAAATTCATATGTTCTATGAACAGTATAAAGAAGCTAGAATCAATATGAGATAGTTGTTAGATGAAATAAATAATATGGCATCTCGTTGTAATGAGACAGATTATCATGAGGAAGAGATGCTAGATTTCTTTGAGTCTTTAGGTTCAACTACAAGAAAAACATCAGATACATCAGAAGAAATCATCACAAGCCTAACTGAAATCAATCTACATCTGGCTGGACAAGTTAAATCTTTGCAAATCAGTCAAGAGACACAGATGGTAAGGATAATTGATGTCATGAACAATGCTAGACAAGCTGAGCAAGAAAGAACACTAGCTAGTGATGATAGAAGAAAGATCGCAGAAAATCTACAAGAAAAGGAGTCTGAAATATAAAGACTTATAGAGCATCACCATGAGAAAACAAATCAGATCATTCTTATGATTCAAGATCAGGCAAACAAAATAAATTCTAAACTCATTGAGAGAATAGAAGCTATCAGTGAACTAATGGATGAGAATGAAAATTTGAAACATGAAATAAGAATTTGGTAATAGCATAATGAAATTATCAAGAAAGATGAAGAAAGCAATAAAAGAATGGATGATTTTCTTGAAGGACAATGGAGACTCAACAACAATACTGGTCTAGGTTTTACCAAGAATGGAGAATCATTGAATCAAATTGATCCAAAGAATGTCTATACAAATTCAAGACCAAGAAAGCTTACATGAAATCACTATGGAAAGAAAGGTCATACATCAAATGTATGTAGAGGCAAAATGAAAGGTATTCCTAAATCTACATCTTCATTCATAGGACTTTGTTATAAATGTAACAAGAAAGGACATAAAGCATATGAATGTAATTCTGAGATGAAACAACCAAAGAAGGAAACCTACATGGACAAGTATTGTCCTACTTGCAAAATGAATGGGCACACAACTCTTGAATGCTGGAAAAAGAAAAGGCAAGCATGGAAGCCCAAAGTTCAAGAAAATCCCTATCAACCGAAGAGAGTCAGTAACCAATATGTATGGGATTACAATACTTGGACAAATTGTACAGTATGTGGAAGATATGGTCACATTGCTGCAAGTTGTATGAGATAGTGGAATAAAAAGTCTAGAGGCTGGACTAACCCCAGAATGGCATGCTTACACTACCATAAAGTTGGTCATCTCAAGAAAGACTACAGAGACTGAATGATTGAGACAAGCACATATCCCAATGGAAACACCATTAAAGACATCTGGAGGGCTAGACACAAAATGTGGAGAAAAGCTTCAAGAAATGATGAAGCTGGACTAAGCAATGCAAATGGTGACACCCCATCCAATGGATCTGGTGACATCACCACCCCTACCTAAGCAGAACAAGTAAGTATGGAACTACAAAACCCCAAGCTATTATTTTACTTCAGTTCCATAATATGTATTGATTAAATTCCAAATTAGCATAAGAAATATGCATTATGGTATTACTTGTTAAAATCTATGATAACTATGCTTTCAGAAATATATACTGAAACCTGTCGGTACACACTCAAAGATGAGGCTTCCTACACTAACTGAGAAGCGTCGGTTAAAAGAAAAGTTGCTAGTATAAACCGAGCCTCATCGGTAAACAAGGAAAGTGAACAAGTTGTTTGCGACACCGAAACCCGTCAGTAAAAGCAAGTGGAATAATGACTGCTTTGAAACATTATTATTTTCACCAAAAGAAAGTGAATTATTCACCGAAGAACTTTGTCTTCATACACCGAGGAGTTGGTAAGCATTTATGACACACATTTTAGGGCAAAAACTATAAATAGGGAAATAGAACAACTCATTGTTCATGACAACAAGAGTAGAGCGATCAAGGTAATTTTTGAGCAGAAAGAAACTAAGTCACAAAGAAACCATGAATCGACACACAACACTCTAAAGCACTTCAGAAATCTTTGCAAGCACAAATAGTAAGTTCAACAAAACTGACAACTCTATTTTTGCACATTTCACAAGAAGCCCTAAATTTTGAAAATGGCCTTGACATCAAGAACCATGAAATCCAAGAACACAAAGAAGGATGAGTTCAATCTCATCAATAATTAGGCATGTGAGGAACCTAACTACAAGATCCATCCTAATTTTTCCTCACAGCCCGACAATGTTGGAGCATTTTCATGCATACCAACTAAGGTTTTACTCGTGAAAGACATTTGATCTTTCATACACTGCAAGATTGCAGAGATAGGAACTTCAGAAGTTGATGAAGCTTATAAGAAGCTATGTAATGAAGATGGAACACTAAAAGATGAACACAAGAATATAAAAGTAAAAGGTCTCACCAATGCCCTAATGTTCCTAAAGGTTTTCAAAACCAAATGTATTCGGTTAGTGCTAAGATGAATGCATAACAAAAAGCTATGGCTTGATGAACTAAAGGTGATAACCCGAGCTGAAATTCATGCGGTCACCAGTTACGCCATAACCAAGAAAGTAAAGGCATTAAAGCATCCACCTAAGGCTAAGACTGAGAAGATGATAGGTTCCAAATGGGATGGCAAAGGACTAAAAGTTACCATAATAACCAATGATGAGATCAAGTTCGGTGCATGTGTTCTAGGATACAAATTCTTCCAAGAAAGCAGATTGAATAGCATAGCATCAGGTGCAGTAGACACAGCCTACAAAATTTTGAAGAAGGGAACATAATTAGATTTATGCAAACTTCTGCTAAATTAGTTGAAAGACAACTTAAAGACTATCAGGAATGCAAAGTCAAACACATGTAAGTTTGGCTCACTCATAATGTGTATCTTCTTCTACTTTCAAGAAACATTCCCATTGGTAGGAGATGTGAAATGGGATAGCACCAAACCATTCACCATGAAAATCAGTGAGCACATAGCCACACTGGGAGATAACTTTGAAATAGTCATGGATGAATACTTAATTGTATTCAAAGACCGAATGCAAAAGAGGGTAAGAATCCCTGAGCAACTCATTGAAAAGTATAAGGATGAGATATGCTTCATGGTTGATATAGAAAATACATATATCAAGCTTGTATTACTAAGGACAACATGGTTACAACATTGGAGTATGAAATAAACATTGATCTTGCAAGTAAGGCAATTGATGCATTGATCAATGAACCACTGGATAAGAAAAAACCCAAATTTGGAACATGTAAGGAGGCCAAGACAAGAATAAAATCTGGCCTAGTTGTTAAGAAATTTATCAGAAAGAAGGACAAGATGGTAAAGAACCTCAAGAAGATACTATCAACAACTGAGGAAGAAGATGAACAGGATGAAGAAGTTGAACAAGAGGAAGAAACCAAAGAATAGTTATCTATCAGTAAAAATGAGGAAAAGGGTGACTCCGAGGAAACAGAGTCAGATTCACCACCTCCTCTACAAACTAAGAAGCCAAGGACAATAGTTGCTTCTAGAACTAGAAGCCAAACATCAAAGGATTCTACTCCTTCACCTTTAAAGAAAGGAAAGGTTAGGACATACAAGAGGAAATCCGCCACACCAAAGAGAGGGAAAAACAAAAGAGGAAGGAAGTTCATCAAAACTTGAGAGTATATAGAAGATACCGAGCAAGATGAAGCTATAGAGGCAAAAAGTGTCAAGGTACAAACTCCTGAATCTATTGATGACATATGAAAATCTATTGCAAATTATGGATCTATTATAGATTCAAAGATTAAAAGATAGTTGAAATTAGACCCAGAAGATTAGAATGAAATAGAGGATGCCATCATAGAAAAAATGTACAAGTTCAAATATGTACCAATTTAGTTTGAAGGAAATCATGTACCAAGAGAACTATTGGATAGAATATACTCAAGATGGACATTTTCCTTGAAGAATGAGAAGGAAATAAGAGAAAAAGTACTTTTTACTCTCATGCCACCTGAATCAAAGAAGGTAGAAATAGATGAAATGATGGATAAGTACAAAAAGTATTTCTCACCAAAGTTTAGAGCATATAAATTTCTTGAAGGAAAGCTCATAGAGCTTGAGCAGGACAACCATAAGAAATGGTGTAAAATAATGAATAGACCTAATAAGGAGGAAATCCCTAACAAAGACCTTCAACAATAAGATGTTGAAAAGGCAACTTGAGATGACACATCTGTTGAGTTAGACAAGGAAGAAGATGATACAACTTGCAACAAGAATGTAGATGTTGCAGATGAATCATGGCTAGACACCACAAATGACAACATTGTGGATACAAACATCATTGACATCACCGATGACCCAGCAGAGGAAATTAATAAAGATGAAGATGTCACTGTTGCAAAGGACAAAACTAATGAGCAGGATATAGTTTAGTTGATACTGAACAAGTAATCATTCCCAGAAACATGCCAATATTGATACAAGCTATCAATATTCTAAAAGAGAAGGACAACTCACCTAAAAAGGAAAATCCCAAGGATGCAGGGGAAGAAGAAAAGAAAGACAACACTGATGGTCAACAAGACATTGGAGCCACTCAAAATGTAACCAATACTTATAAGGTTACTGAAGGAGATAAAGAAAAGGATGCATATACAACAGATAAGAATGCAGAAACAAAGAACGATGAAGAAAAGAACACTAATGAAGGAGATAAAACAAAAGATGCTACTCCTGAGGAAACTGACAAACGTGCTACCATTGATGTGAAGGTGAATGTGGAGACATCTACAGATACCCGACAAGCTGAAACTGACACCAAGTAGCAAAAAGAAGCACAACAGGTCACTTCATTGAGCACAACTGAGAAAGCCAAGAAATTGGCAATGGTTTTACATTCTAGTGATTCATAGAAGAAGAAGAAGAAATCAAAGAAGAATAAGTTGGAAGTCACCTTCGATGAACTTATTGAAATACCAAAGTGTGACCCATCTACACTTGATTTTGAAGCATTAAAAGAATATGGAGAAATATGCCAATGAAAGGCATTGTAGGAGAAGCTGAAGAAACAACATAGGGACTCCATGGTACTAGAGACAACATGGGACATTTTGTACCAAATTGTGCTTGATGTTGATATTGATCAGAACAAGCCCATACTATATCAATTAGCAACTCTCACTGATGCAATTACAACTCAGAATATAGATGCAAAGAAGGCAATTAAGGAGAGAGAAAAGTTGAAGTACCAACAAAATCTTATTGAGAACATCATCCAAGAAGTGGCGATCAATAAGGTAAAGCTATCAGAATTCATCACTGAATTAGACCCAATTATTACTGAAGCTATAACCTTGATTCAAAAATTAAGCACAATAGAAAATTTCACTAAAGAAAATAGTGACAACATTGCTAAGCTGGATACAGATCTAGCAAATAGTGCAAAAAGCTTAACCACCGATGGAGATAATGCAATTAAATTTCATTATGAAAAGATCATAGAGATAAAATGGTTAAGGCAGGAACTGTGGGAAGAAGAGACACACTTTAGGGAAGAAGTAACCAATCTCCAAGCTCAACTTCTACTGAACCTTACACTGCTCCAATAACATATCAGTTCAGCAAGGCAACTGATAGCAACTCTTAAGATGTCTATAGCAAACAGCATCTATGACATGCACTCCAAGATCACACTCGAGCACATGGCTCTGGAGAAACTCAAAGAACAATGGCAGAAAATGATGGAAGACATGAAGTCTTCACACTCCCACATTTTTTATAAGCTCTAAGGTAAATACCTTTTCCCTTAATATCAAAAAAGGGGGAAAATGATATGAGTACAAAATAAAAGGGAAAATGATATGTACATTCATTCATTCATATGGGAAAATGGTAAATATGTATATGTATATTCATATGGGAAAATGATATGTAGAAGGAAAGACATCATATGTGTAGATATACCATCATATACATAGGGGGATAGATTAAATGACTAAGGATTATATATGTTGTATATACTTAACATTTTGTTAGTATTTTGCACATATCAGTTTTTGATACTAATGTCAAAGGGGGAGATTGATGACATTAATTTTTCATTAGTATGAAAACAACACTTTCGGTAAGCATACACCAAAAGATAGGTCAAGAGAAAATTGAAGATCAGATAGAAAGAGATCACCGAAGATGACTAAGTGCAAAGAGAACCGACGACACAACTTAGTGTGTAAACCAAAAATACAAAGACAGAAAGATATAGAGGAACCCGACATGTAGGATATAGTGCAGACCGAAAAGATAGTTAAAGTGCAACCGATAGAACAAAACCAAAGGACAATCAGAGCATAACTGACAAACAGGAACTGAAAGTCAGTTGCAGCCCGCAAAAAGTGGATCTGACTTCCACGTCAGATAAAGCAAGCTTATTCTATTTATAGGATATTGATTTTTTTTTAAATATATTTCTTTAGGGACAAGAAACATGAATGTAAGTTCTTTAATTAGTCTAACTGATTTAAAACACATAGACTAGGAGATCTAGGTACAAGTTGTAAACCTCATCTTAGAGTTAACATTGTTTTTTATCAAAACTTGATGATGTCAATCCATCTATAAATAGATGATGCAATCATTCATTAGTGTACGTGAAAATATGAATATAAAGGAGAAGATGAATGAAGCCAATGAGCACATCTATGGATCAAATTGAGAGTTTCAAGAACAAGAACAACAAAAGGTGAATTTGGTTATCAGAACCAAGAACAAAGGATACCGAGAATCAAAGGTATTATTCAATCACAATTAGGTGATAATATTTTTGATGTAAACTAAATTGGATCTGTATCAGCAATAGAAGATTGCTTTTACTAGGTCAATTTGTAATTTTCTATCATTCTAACAAGTGGATCAAAGTGTAAAAAATCCTTTCAAGGAAGGTGGATTTAATAGTCCAACTACAAATCTCTTAACCGAGTGCACACTCAACAGTGTTGCTAAAGATCCTAATAGAGTAGACTTTAACAGGTCTCCACCGATACTCTTAATAGGGTAGATCATCAGAAGTGATCATATTGTAAGCCTTAACCAACCCCTTCCAATCTACAGATAGTGAATATTTTTTGGGTGCCATCCCCACCGCAATTTTTACTTCCTTACAAGATTTTTCTGCGATATCTTATCTTGTGTTATGTGTCAAATTACTTTCATGAATTTTTCTATGAATGTTCACATGTATGTTTATGTTATAAATTGATATAACTCACATCAAGATAGTATAGATCAGATTGAATGGATATGCAATTGATTACAAAGGTTAATTTATTAAAGGATACAAAAATTTTAGAGGTACTGATTCACCCTTCCCCTCTCAGTACATACTTCCCGTTAATCCCAACAGTATGCATGTAAAAATAATATGGAATGGACAAATATGATAGTGAATTAGGGCCATGAGGAGTTTGTTAAGCTATTGAAGGAGTTGAAATAACTCACTCTGTCTATTTAGAAGGATTTAAAGTGCATTAATGTGGAATTCTTGAAGGATGATGGTAAAACCATGGAAACTATAGACATCATAATTCAGTCATTCAAGGAAAAGATTGATTTTTTTAAAGAAACAAAGGCTTTGATGACAGAGGATTTCTCCAAAGTAGCTAAAATTGAATCTTTGTACCTTCGCAACATCTGATCTTCAATATAGTCCTCATACCAAAATAATCCTCTCACTGAACATCTTAGGAACACTATCACCAATAGTAGGAATATGTTGACATCAATAAAAAAAAATCAATGTCAGCACATATATGCATGATATCTCAATAATCTCCAACATAAGGATCTTTCTCTTTTTCAGTAGAATAAAATTTGTGTTTACAATGTCCTCCTTGTTTGGGAGTGTATGTCTATTATATATGATCTTTCACTTAGAGTGCATGATGTGTTATCCTTTCCCTTTCCTTTACACTTGGGGGCTATGGTTTAATTTTCAAATTCTTTCTAAGGATCCAATTTCCTTGGCAGAGTGGAATTTATTTTGCTATGTGACATTTTCTTATACATAATTGATTGCCTTGATTGGAGATTCTCTCTTATACAAGAAGTATGTATCCTTGATTGCAACCTCTTCCTTATTTTCAAAATAATTTCCAGTATAAAAAAAATCCCCTTACTTTGTGGTTTAAAGTGTTTCATCCTTCATCGAGAATACATTTTTCCTACCTAGAAATGTAGGGGGCTAAAAGGTGAATTATTTTCCTCCTTCCCATCTTGGTCTTGAAGATGTTATTTTTGTTCAAGAATTCCTTTTGGAGGTATATGTATTGGAGAAAATATATCTTCCTCCTAAGGATCCCTTTACACATATTGCAAGATATCTTTTTACACAATTATCTTTCCCTGGCCTTAGAAAGACTTATGCCTCTTTTTCTTTGGCTATGCATACATTGTATCTTAAAGGATATCTCCTTGGTGGTTAAGGTGGGTATCCTTATTTTTCTTTTCCTTCATAGGCCATCATATCTTTATGTTTCCATCTTAAGGAGAGGAGCATATATGTGTCCTCCTTGTGTATTATATGATGTATTACTAAATCCTTTTGTGCCCCTATGCATTATTTTTTGGCATTATGATGAATTTTGGAGGTGAAATGATGATTTTAAGTTTTTCATTGATGGCAGCTTATTAACTCTATTAGTTTTGGTGAATAGGTTACCCTTACCGATTGACATGAGGAATAGGTGAAGCAGATATTCTAAGTGTTCTGATTAGTAAGAAAGAAGACAATTAAAGTTTTGATTTTTGATTAGCACTCGAGATGGTGAGAACATTGGGAGTTTCAATCATTACATGAGTCTTATTATGATAAGATTAGTACATATGTATGACCGCGGTAGTTATCTCAACATTTTATGAAAGTATTTTGATAAGTGTTATATATGAACCGGTTGAGTTACCGATTGGTTCCTGATGATCAAATGGTTAAGGAGGTTAATATAATGTCGGTGTTTTGTATTAAATGTTTGGGTAGACATGTTAAGGTTTTTTGACATGTATTTTTATGAGTTAAGTCAAGTTGGGATGACTTGTGGATTGTTTTTAATATTTAACCGACTTAAGAAAAGCTATTTAAAGGGATGAAAAATAAGAGATTTAGGGGTTTTTAATCATGTTTTTCGTGGTTTCAATCAGAGATAGAGGTTAATTATTGTGTCAAGAGTTTAGAGACTTAATTGGATCTTTCATGCAAGTAGTGTCATTCCAGATCAACAATTTAAGTTCATTGCTCAAGGCTAAATTCAATAGGTTAGCAAGGTTAAATACCTTAATACGGTGGACTTTAATAGGTCTTATTGTTTAAATCCTCTAACAAGGTTACTTCTGAGAAGGAGTTATAAATCCTCTAGAGAGGTAGTTTTTAACATATCTCTTTGTACTTCTAACAAGGTACTAGTCACTCTTAACCAGGTGAGCCCCTAACAGGGTATTGTAAGTTCCTAACAAGGCAACTCTTTTTTATTGTAGTGAAGAGATTTTTGGGTGTCATCCCCACCATTGTTTTCTCCCTCTTACAAGGGTTTCCATGATAATTAAAAAATAGTGGTTTTATGGTTTATGATTTTTGGATGATTAAATTACTTTACTTATATTGCATAGTCACAGTTGCTTGTTTGGTTTTGTGGGAGTTACTTAAAATCATATTCAAATTATTTCTTGAATTAGTACATGTTGTTTTTCACACTGATTCTCCCCCACCTCTTAGTGCTTCTATACATCAACAATTGGTATCAGATCCTAGTGCCCTTGAATAATTCTAATAGGTTGGGTGAGATCCTTAAGGGAGACATGGAGTTTTATAGAAGATAACTTGTTGAGGCTAAGGACATGATTGAGAAACTTAAAGACCAGTTGAAGATATCTAGGGTTAAGAGACAAGAGCTTATCCAAAATTTGAATAAAATTCAAGATCTTAATGAAAACCTTTCTGAGCAAAGTGGATCTGATGAATCTATAGCCTTGGAGAATGAGCAGCTTTCCAAGGATAACAAGGACATGCACAAGATTCTTGAAAAGCTAAAACAAGAAAATAAAAAAATGAAAAAGGAATTGGAAAATTTTTAAATAAGAATAGGTGAAGAGATAGAAGCAAGGAGAACTATAGAAAAAGCTAAGAAAGTTGTTGAGGATGCCCTAAAATCCAAAGATGAAACCCTAGCAGCTAGGGTGGATTAATTTTTCAGATCTGAGAATGAAATCACTACATTGAGGGAACACCTACATGAGACTATTAATGAAAATGTCAATGCCATAAGTGAGAATGAACATCTAAGAGATGAGAATACAAAGCTGAAAGAAAATTTTAAGAGTGCTAATGAACTATTGGACAAGTTCAACAAGAGTTATGCTAAACTTGATGAACAACTCTCAAGACAAAGGAGAAACGGTGAAAGATAAGGAATATGGTTTTCCAAATTTGAAGTCGGTGAGTCATATGGTACTAAGGAGACTCATGTAGAAGAGAAGACTACACCTAAGGTAAAAAAATTGTGGTAAGAGGAATTATAGACCAGTAGCTTTCAATTGTCACAAGGAAGGACATACTGCTAATATTTGTCAGTCAAAAGCTTATCCATATGCTCCTAGGTTTGAAAATTATTTTGGTAAATCGGTTGGTTACAATGCTATATTGAATGTTTTTCAAGGTAATTGTTATTAATGTAATAAGTATGGTCATAAGGATAATGAGTGCAAAGCTAGAATCAACAATGTAAGGCCATCTATGAACTGGGGAAACCATTACCAAAGGGAGAGACAATTCAATGTTACATGTTATGTTTTTCACAACTTTGGAAACACAATAATGAATTACAAGATGAGAACTGGTAGAGGTAATGCTAGACCTTGGAGACAAATTGGTATGGTGTATTTGAATTGAAATAAGAGTGGACATCTTGATAGATCTTGCACAGTGAAGATGAACAACTAGAGGTCAACCGGTGAATAGGTCTGATAATAATAAAGGCAAGAAGGTTGCAGATGTTGAAGGAATCAAGAAGAAATGAAGGGTACATGGGTAAAGAAAGGATAATTTAAGTCTTCTAAAATGAAAGATAACTCCACAACGTCAATTAATGTGGAGACTTTATCATCTAAATAATTCAAAGCTATTAGATTAGGGGGAGAAAATCAAGTATTATCTATAACCTTTCCCCTAATTTTGTGTACACGGTAAGATTTATCAACATATTTAGATGCCTAATGATGTCATGTAAGAATTTAATGAGGTATATTGTATTACATGAGATTCTATGCGACCGCATAATGTTTTTGATTATGACACCGTGACTTTTATGTTTCTAATTGTTATGATCGGTTAAGGTTACTATTTGACCATTTTCATTTATTGCTTGGAATTGAGACATTATAATAAAAAAAGTGAATTTCATTTGTCACTTTACATTATAAAAACCAAGAATTGCATTTGCAATCATATGCTAATTGATTTCTAAGTGTTTTCAAATCAATTGTGGATTGAGGATTGTGTTTTCGTATTTGAAGTGAAGAGGTGTTTGAAGAACTCTAGTAACAAGATGAAGTGGTATCTCTGTTGCGGAGGTTCAGTTGTGAGGAGACCATTGTTAGCATTTGATGTAAGTCAAGTTGGTGAGCTCCCAAGATTCTTCCAAGAGTCTTCCAAACACTCTCAGTTTCTCCCAAAAGTGCCTTCAACCAGGATCAACACTATGATCTAATCCACTAATATGACCAATCTAGGGTCACAACACTAGCTCTAACCTCCACTTAACTTCACACCATTCAAGTTCTCAAACATGGTCAACAACTTCCTTCATAGGCCTACCATACTCAATTACTATCATTGAACAAACATAATAACAAATAACTAATTATTTTTTAAAACATGGATTTCAACTCTATCATTCTAGATATACCCGCACACAGAGGTTCATAACTTTCGAACAAAATCAAATCCCCTTGATCGCTTCAATGAGGATAGGTGAAATTACCTTTCTAAAAACATATACAAAGCTCATGAAAATCCAATGGTGAAATAGGGAGATATGACCCCTGCACTGAGACTTTTTTTTCCCATGACAGTCAAGAACAAAACACAGATAACTGCCTTATAAAAAGAGATAATTTATTTATTTATGAACCAAATGCAATCATTCCAAAAGAAAAATGGACTTAATTAATACTATTCTAATTCTCAAACAATAAAATTCTAAAGCACAAACATTTAGATGGATGCAAATCCTTGAAAAGGTGACTATTACGCAGGAGAGAAAAAAACAAAAAGAATGCAGAGAACACATTACATTCTTAGATTCATAACTTTTTAAAACTTCTTTACACCACCACTACTACTTTTATGAGGCCATCTCATTAATATTCCTCCTTATAAATCTCATTAATCTGATAACAAACTTGGCAAATAACCCTTGAACCAACTGGAATTGGTTGGAATCGGTTAAAAGCTAACTATCCCCTTGTTTTTAGTAATTATAAAGGGATTGATATATTGTTAAATTGACAACTAAGTTGTCAATTCAAAAACCAAATACCTAATGAACCCCACTACATGAGGATGGTATTTTAATGACCTATAAAACACAAAACACTTAGTAAAAACCTATTTCTACCCCTTAGACAATTACATTATCCCTTTAGGCCTTATTTCCCTTTAGGCCTTATTTCGCCTATATGGCACTATTACATCATTTTGGCACTTTTAGTGCATCTCATTACATTTTGTGGCTCTATTGGCCAAATTACATAGATGTAAGACCATTTAGGCCTCATTGATCTTCAAAGATTCTTTCATATCCATTAGGTCCTCATGGTGCTCCTTATTCTCTAGGTGCTCCTACACCATACTCCCAATTTAGAAACTTTTCCAAGCCCTCTTGGATATGATTCCATCTTGTCCTTTCTTGGCCTTCTCACACTTGGACCTCCTTGAGCTTAATCCTTGGTTTTCCTTCTCTCTATAGTATAAATCCCTACTGCTCCTTATTGTTCATCAGCAACTTCAACATCATGCACTGAACCTTTATGGTGGCATACACCTGCAACTTGATCAAATGTTCTTCCCAAAGACACTCTTCTTCTTGGACACCCTCATGATGCCATGTCTTCCTACTTGGAGAGGAAACAAATACCTTGGCCTTCTCGTGACCCAAAATTATAACTAACTCAGTATTAGCCTCTTCCCTTGAGAACAAATTAGTCTTCACCAACTAAACCTTTGATTCATGCCATTCCCCTTGGCATTCCAAACCATATACAACTTCCAAGGCTACATCAATAGCCTCCTCTTGAACTATCTTCAAGGTACCCTTCTACATAGTACCAACTTCTAAATTCTTAGTACATGACATAGTCCCTAACACCACTTCTTCTTCATGATCAAGCCCTTCAAGACTTGATTCCTTGCACTCTTCACCAACATCTTCTATCTTTGATTCAACATCTAGAACCCCTTCAACATTGGGTTCCTCATATTCTTGTTGTTGCACTTTCAATGAGTCTACTCTCCTATCTTTCTCTAGGAGTTCATGCAAGATGCTCTTATTTTCTATGGTTGGATAGACCATAATTAGTATCTATGGCTGGATAGACCGTGCAAGATTACCAAGGATATTATTTACGCAGTGACTGGATTGTGTGTCACTGGTGATGTACCTGTTCTGAGAACTATTCCATCTTGTGAGGTCACTCATCTTACTAAGTATAATAAATATTGGCATGCTATGACTATCAACGATATTGAAGATACTAAAGTGAATTTTGCTTCAATGGTGATCATCTACAGAGTTTATCAGTCAAACCAATAGAATAGTGTGCCTGGTGGAGGAATTCATGCAGCTTATCAGATGGTTAAGGAAAATGCTCGATATGACCTATGTGAGGTGATGAGAAGCCAATTATTTGTGAACATGGAAAGAATCAATAAATATAAGAAATAGTCATTCAATTATGGTTCACTACTGGTATGTATATTCTTCTATTTGTAGAATCATTTTCCTAGTATTGGTTTGATTCAGTGGTTAACCAATAGACCTGCAATTGTGTTAATTAAATAATGCATAAAAATTTTAGGAAATAACTTCAACACTACTATGTGGGTTTATTTTAAGTATTTTAAAAAATGTATGCATGAGAGGGAACGTACCCCAATCGATATAGTTAAAAAATATAAAAATGATATTTGTTTCATTATGTATATTAATACATACATATTGTAGGCGGTACAGCCAAGAACTTATTGGGCCTTACTGATGGGTTATGAAGTTGATGGTGATATTGTGTAACTTCATGATGATGATTTATCATCCAAACTAATTGATGTTACCACTCCTAGATTTGGTACCTATGAAGAAACCTATTTGAAAATCCATTCACAGTTGATTGGACCTGTGATAGAGAGAAGGGTAAGGAAAAATCTTGATGACTTAGCCAAACAAAGTGGCATTACAATAGAGATGATGAGTAATATTAGGAATAAATTTGAGACTAAATAGGTAGGAACTTTTTTTGTTGCAGCAGAGAAAGATGTTGTAGAGGTTCTAACTCCTACAACCACTAAGGAAATAGGTAGAACTACTAGGAGTTCCACATTTCTTAAAGAAAAAGAGAAGGATAAAGAAGATGAGAAGACACCTAAGATGATGCAAAGGACCTATAAGAGGAAGAAAGGAATGAATCAAGGTTACAAAGAGTCTAAGATAAAAAAACAAAAAGAAGCCTACTACTGAAAAAGATGAACCTAAAACCGATTCAGACAAAGATCAAGCAGTGTTGAAGGCTAGTGGGAAGAAATCTAAAGTAGTTGGTATGACAACTGAGAAGTCAATTAATCCTAAGACCTTCAGAATTTTGACAGAAGATATCATTGCAAAGAGAATTAGGGATTATGGTGGTATAAATGATGTAAATTTATGTTAAGAGAACTTTGATGATGCAGATAAATAAAAGATTGAAGATGCTATTGTTTTCTGTTTGCATAAGTATTGTAGAGGACTTAGTGAATTACATAAGACTATACCTAATTCATTATATAATAATAATGAGGAGAGATGGAGAGATTCTTTAAGGCAAGATAGAGAAATGATGGATCAAGCCTTAATCTTACTGAAGCCTAAATTACCTATTAAAGATGTAAAGATTTTAAATTGAGGCAATGAGACCTGGATTCAAAACAAGAACTAGAGTATGCAAGATACTTATTTGTGAATCACATGTAGTCCATGATGAGAAAATTTTAATCATGAAGGAGAAATTGAAATAACATAAATCGAAAGAAATTAATCGAGAGGAGGTGATAGTAGAAGAACTTGGTTTTACTGAACAAGTAATTGAAGATATTATAGGTAATTTATCTTCTGTTGAACCACAATAAGATCCTAATGTGGAAATTATAGATGTGAAAGATAAATATGAAGGACATAAGGATAAAATTTTAGAGGTGGAAATACCTAATTCAACTATTATAGTTGGAAAAATTGGTGATACTGAAAATAAAGAAGAAGTTGGTGTAGCAGCACATTCAGTGAAAGGAAAATTGAATCTTGGTCAGAGTTCCAGTTCTAAGTTGAAGAACAACTTTGTTGATGTTCCTGCAAAAGAAACTGAGGATGATCTTAAAGATGAAGATGTTGAGGTCATTCAAAGACCACTTGATATTTCTAAAATGAGTCCTGGTGAACTAATGTGAATATCAGACATACTTAATTTGAAGGCAAAAAGGAACCAACTAAGAACTAAAAAGAGACAAGCTCACATATTAGAGACATCTCGAGATATTTTGTATGATCTTGTTCTTGAATTTTCATTCGATCTCATTACTCCTACAATTGAACAAATGGATACTTTGGTCAGTGTTATAACTGAACAAGTTTCAAGTTTGGAGGATGAAGCTATGAATAGAGCTAAGTTGCAAAATGAGAAGAAGAGGAATGAGAAGTTGATGGAAACTATTGCATCAAATAGAGGACAACTTATAGTTCAAGTCAATTTGGTAAAGGAAACTTTAACAAAAGTTGGTAAATTATTAGCCAAAGTTTTTTATTTTTTATTATTTACTCAAGATTTGGAGCTTAAGATAAATGAATCTCACCAAGAGCTTAAGAGAAATGAATCTCACTAGGAGCTTAAATATTTGATTGCTATTTTTAATCTTGTTGGATATTTTTCTTGTAACCCTGAATCCTATAAGAGAAAGTGGCAATTAGACCTAGGTATCTTCATCTAGATCAAAAAATCTGAAATCATCTACAAATTGAGGACAAAAAAATCCAACATTAACAAGGCATACAAGCCATCTTCACTTCGAGTTACACACACTCAGGAGGGTTTTCCTAATAACATAAATCTACATATATAATAAACCTCTTGCTAAAAAACACCATGAAAACATCCAACAGTAGATAATTATTAGACTTATAGGTAATGGTCATTCAAAACTCTACCAATCTTATGAAAGATCCCACTTGCATTAAGCATGCTAAGAACTAGATTAGACCAGTCCTACACTAATCAACATAAAACTAAAATGATCTAAATATAATTTGATATTGCTTCTAAAAATACTTCATTTCCATAAACCAGTTCCTTTGTCATGGGCTACAGAGTCAAACATATAGTCATAATATAAATCCATATGAACAACAAGCTCAACCGACCAACTTTCAATATGTTAATGCCTTGCACCAAAAAACCTACTTATATCATCACAAAGCTCTACTTATGAATTTTGATTCAATATTCAGACTTACTAATACTTTATCTCGTAATTTAACTCTTCCCTTAGAAGAGGCCCATGAACATGTATTACAAAACACACAACATATGTACAAAAAAATTCCAATATCCTTAATATTCAAATTTGTATAAGTCTGAATACAGTCACTTGAGACCATTGTTGTTTAGAAAAAGAAACTTAGCCCTTTCCTGGAAAGAGATCAATGCTGAAACAACACAACCACAAAGAGATGTGGAGATGAATTTAGAATACCTAATACTTTCAATTCAAAGAGTCTAAATGCACAGAAATGGAGACAACCCCATGATAATAGTAGTTAACCTGCACTAACTGGTCTACCATTGTTCATAAAAGAAAAATATTACAATAACATACTACATTTGCAACCTAAAATGAGCACACATTATTTACATGGAATTGAAGAAGTATTTTCAGAATTGGAACAAAAAAAATGGAACCTCCTTGGAACCAAATTTGAACCCCCTAATTGGGAAGAAAGAAGAAGATATATAGAAAGAAGCAGCTCCATAATCCATCATATATTGACATGTGTCCCTCATTCCAAATACATGTTTTTGTTGGAAATAATGGGAAGTATTTACTGAGAGGGGAGGGGTGAATCAGTACCTCTAAAAATTTTATCTCTTTTATCGTCTAACCTTTATGTAATCAATTTTTCATCCAATCATTTGTTCTATACTATATTTGAGTAATACATATCAATTCTTTAACTTAATCAAACATGTAATCATTGATAGAAACACTCATGAAAGTAATTGACTCATAACACATGATATGATATCACTGAAAACCTCTGTAAGAAGGTAAAAATTGCAGTGGGGATGGTACCCACAAAATCTTCACTGTCTGCAGATTGGAAGGGGCTGGTTAAGGCTTACAATTTGATCACTTCTGATGATCTATCCTGTTAGGAGTATCTATGGAGACCTGTTAAAGTCTACTCTATTAATAGATTTAGAAACACTGTTTATTGTGCACTTGGTTAAGAGATTTACAATAGGATTATTAAATCCACCTTCCTTGAAAGGATTTTTAATTTTGCTTCACTTGTTAGAATGTAAGAAAATTACTCTTTGACCTGATTGTATGCAATCTACTATTGTTGATTACAGATCCATTCAAGATTACTTATATATATATATATATATATATATATATAT
>MU227908.1:2536072-2578144 GCA_018584345.1 Thuja plicata
ATTTCATCTTTTATTGTTCTAGTTCTTGAAAATTTTAGTCTGATCAATAGATGTGCTCATTGGAAACATTCATCCTCTCCTATTTTATTTATAATGATTACCATGTCTATTTATAAGATAGATTGACCTAATTAAGTTTCACGTAAAACAAACTTAACTCTATGATCACAGGTTTACAACTTTACCTTGATCTCCTAGTCAACATGTTTTCAATCAGTTAGAGTGATTAAAACAATTACAATAATGTTGTTTTTCCCTTAAGTAATGGTTCTAAAACAAAACAAAACTCTATAAATAGAATATGAATGTTTTATCTAAGGTGGAAGTCAGATCCACTTTTTTGGGATGTAACTGACTTTCGGTGTCTGATGCTCGGTTTGCTCTTAAATCAGTTTGAGTGTCTTTTGGGTTGCACTATATTTTCTCATCGCGTTCCTCTGTCGGTTTCCTCCTGTCAGGTTCCACTTTATCTGTTGGGTTTCTCTTGAACTTAACTCTTTCAGTGATCTCTAATATCTGTACTTTTGGTGATCTTTGAAAGTTGGTGTTTCATTGTAGGTTTACCAAAGGTTCAAAAATTTGTTTTCCTTTTGTATACTAATGGAAAAATAATGTCTTCAATATCCCCTTTTGACATTAGTATCAAAAACTCATATGTGTATGAATACTAACTTGTTTAGTATGTACACCATGTATATATCTTGTCACTGTATGACTCCCCCTAATTGTATGCATATGCATTATAGTTTATATATGTACATGTATGCTTATACTCTCCTTTTCACCTTATTATATATGAACATATCATTTCCCCCTTTTTTGATATTAAGGACAAAGACGTACAACTTACAAGTTGTCAAATTTTTGGCAAAAATGTGTAACTTACAGATTGTCCAGAATATGGGAATGAGAGTTTGTCATTTCTTCCATCATTTGTTCCCATTTCTCCTTAAGGTGTTCCATATCCATGTGCTCTAATGTAATTTTGGCATGCATATCATAAATTTTGTCTAGGACAGACAATTCTAGGGTGGCAATTAGTGTTCTTGCTAGTGTCATGTGCTTCTGCAATAATGTGAGATTGGGTAAGATTAGAGATTGGAGCTCGGTTACCTCATCTCTAAACTTTGATTCTGGATTTTTAATGTCTTGTCTTAGCTTTCTTGATTTCTTTATCTTTTCATAGTGCAATTTGATTACATCTTCATTGTTAGTGAGACTTTGTGCACTTGCTTGTAGATTAGCATCAATTTGTGCTATCTTCTCACTATACTCCTTAGTGAGTTGATCTAAAGTTCATTAATTTTGGATTAATGTTATAGCTTCTGAAATAATGGGTTCCAATGTACTTACAAGTTCAGACAGCTTCACCTTGTTCTCTACCACTTCTTGGCTGATTTTCTCTGCTAGTTTGAATTGAAAATTTTGTTCTGCACGCTCTTCAATTGCCTTTTCACCATCTACACTCTGAGATGTGATAGCTTTTATGAGAATAGTTAATTGATCAAGTATAGGAGTATCTTGATCAATGTTAGTGTCAGGTACTATTTTTTGTAGTATGTCTTTTGTAGTTTCGAGTACCTTTGATTCTTTTGTAGCCTTCCTAAGCTTATCCTGGATAGCTTTTCTCTCACAAATTCTTGCATACTTTGTTATTTCAGTTGGATCCAATGTTCTAGGATCACATACTAGAATCTCAATAATTTCATCCAAAGTAACTGGATTATTTTTCTTTTTCTTCTTCTTCTTTGAGATTTGTGTGGATGCAGATGTGTGAACTACTAGTGCTAGTTCATTTGTCTTCTTTGAAGTGCTTGGTGAAGGCTTGGTAGATGAATTTTATTTTTCCTTCTGCTCGGTGTCAAGCTATCGGTTAGGTGAAGACATCTCCTCATTAACCTTGGGTGAATCTATAGATTTTTCTTCTATATTATTTGGTGTATCATCTTTCTTCTCTTCTTCACTTTTCTCTTTCTGATCTCCATATTTTGCTTACTGATCTTCTTCACTTTTGTGATCAATAGATTTGTCTTAATGAGTATCAGTAGCATCTTTCGATTCTTTAGATGTGTCTTTTTGTTCTTCAGATGCATTCTTTTGTTCTGTATCATCCTTGTCTTTAGGTATGCTATCATCTTTGGTTGGTGTTTTCTCCTTTTCCTGGAGTATATCGATGGTTTCCATCAATATTGGTATGTTGCCTAGCATGTTCACTTGTGCAGCATCAATTGTAATGTCTTATTCCTCGGTCTGGTCCTTGGCAACAATGAAATCTTCATTATTTTGAATTTCATCTACAGGGTCATCATTGATATCAATGATTGTATTGTCCACAATGTTTTCCATAGTGGTGTCTTTCCATGTCTCATCTGTAACATCCATGTTCTTTTTTCCTACGGTGTCCATTTCTTCTTTGTCCAATTCTACATCTATGATGATAATTTGTTTGGTTCTCTCACTGGCATGATCATCCTTGGACTCTTGATTCTTGGTACTAGCTCTCTATGGTTTGGGACTTGTATCCTTTTTAGGAATATCAAGTATTTTCCTCCATTCGGCTTCACTCTTTTTTTCTAAGTCTAGTAGATGTCCTTTAAGAACTTGGTAGGCTCTCATCTTATGTGAGAACCTTTTGGAATGAACTTTCATCATTTCTTTGATCCCCTCCATTTTTTATTCTAGAGGCATGACTGATACTAGGGCTCTTTCCCTAATTTCTTTCTCTGAGTGCAAGGCAAATGTCCATCTTGTCGATAACCTATCTTAAAATTCTTTGGGCATTTTGTCTGCCAGTTGTATTGGGAGGTGTTTATATGTGCACATCATTTCAATGATTGCCTCCTCAATCTTATTTTGATCCAAGGGATCCAATGTTAACCATTTCTTGAGCTTCCTACTATTTGTTGAACCTATTTTGATAATTGAGGCACATACATCATCAATTGTTTCAGGTATCTTGTTCTTTTTCTCTTGAACACCTTCATCTTGTTCTGTGTCCTCAATGTCCTCCTTTGTTCTAATTAACCTTCTTCTTTTGGTTGGCCCTCTTTTCTATGTGGGAGGTTTCCTCTTGTAGGTCCTTACTTGACCTTTTCTTAATGGTGAAGGACTTGTGTCCTTAGTTGTTTGACTTCTTGTCCTTGTGGCAGCTGTAGTTCTAGGCTTCTTGTCTAGTGTTGGTAATGGAGTATCTGACTCTATAGACTCAAAGTTACTTTCCTTTTCAGCTTCACCAAAAGATGAGTGTATCTCAGTTTCTTCTTTCTGTTCGGTTTCTTGCTCTATAACTGACAGCCTTTTCTTGAAGTTCTTGGCCATTTTGTCCTTTTTCTTGTCTATCTATTTCACAACCAAGCCAGTTTTGATTCTTGCTTTGGCTTCTTCATAGGTTCCAAACTTGGGTTGTGTTTTGTCTAAGGGCTCATTTATCAATGCATCAATTGCATTGGTTTCTTGATCTATGTTTACTTCATAGTCAAGTGGTTGTAGCCATGCTATCCTTGGTACAGTAGGTTTGTTATATGTGAAATCTGTGTCTACCATGAAACATATCAATATTGAATTTCTCAATTAATTTCTTGGGGATCCTTACTCTTTCTTGCATTCTCTCCTTGCATCCAGTAAAATAATCATCCATAACTATCTCAAAATTGTCTCCTAGTGATTTTATAAACTCGTTGATCTGTATGGTTACTGGTCTAGTTGTATCCCATTTTACATCTCCTATTGATGGGAAGGATTCTTGGAAGTAAAATAAAATGCACATGATAAGTGATCCAAACTTACATGAGTTTGATTTTTCATTCTTGATTGTCTTTAGGTTCTCTTCTAGCTGCTTGAGTAGAAGTTCTGATAGATCCAGTTGAGTTCCTTTCCTTACAATCTTATATGTTGTATCCACTACTCCGGATGCTATGGTGTTCATCCTAATAGCTTGAAAGAACTTGTATCCTAAGACACATGCTCCAAATTTTAGTTCATCATCATTGATGGTGGATATTCTTAGTCCTCTTCCATCCCATGTAGCTCCTATATTCTTCTCAATCTCAGCCTTGGGTGGATGCTTCAATGCCTTTACCTTTTCAGTTATTGGATAACTAGTGATCACATGTATAACATCTCAGGATATTGTTTTAGGCTCATCCAACCATATCTTATGATTCTGAATCCTACTCAATACTAACCAAATCCACTCGGTCTTAAACTCTTTCAGGAACCATAGGGAATTTGTGAGCCCTTTCACTTCTATGTTCTTGTGCTCATCTTTAATAGTTCCATCATCTTTACATAGCTTCTTGAAAGCTTGTTTAACCTCTAGGTCACCAATTTATGCAATCTTGCAGTGAATGTATGTTCGCACGTCTTCGACGAGAAAAACCCTAGTTGGGATTCGTGAGAATGCTCCAGTATTGTCAGGTTGTGATGCAACCTCGAGGCATATCTTGTAATGTGGTTCTATACAAGAAGGTTTCTTGATGATTTTGACCTGATCCTTCTTAATGCTCTTCAAATTAGGGGTTCTTGAAGTTGTGGCCATTGTTTCAGAAATTTAGGGCTTTCCATAAAAGATAAACAGAGTTCTCGGTTATGCTTAGTACTTACTTCAACCTTTGTAGTTGCAATTGATCTGATTAAAGTGCTTTGTTTTTGGTTGGATTCGATCTGTAATTTTGTTGCTTTTGGGTCTATTTTTTCTTTGGTCACTTCGCTCAAAATCATAGGTAAGAAATGAAACCTTTCCGTCATTTATTTATAGACTTTTCCCTAGGTTGAGTTAGTAATGCTCAACCACTCCTCAGTTTGTGAAGATGGAGTCATCGGTTGAAACACTAACTTCCTTCTTAGTGACCATGTGATGCTTCAGAGTAATCATCTAACTTGATTCTTTTACCGACGGATTTTGGTATTTGTCAAAAACAAATTATCAACTTGCATGATTACCGATGGATCTTGGTTTACACTAGAAACTTTAAATTTTACATGTTAACTGACGATTCTCAGTAAGTGTAGATAATTCAGTTTTTACAGAATTTAACAAGTAACACCATAGTGCATCCATAATCATGCTAATTTAGCATTTTAACTATGTATGATTGGAACTGATGCAAAATATAACTTGGTGTAATGCAGTTCCATACTTACTTGTTCTGCTTAGGTGGGGGTGGTGATGTGACCAGATCCATTGGATAGGGTGTCACCAATTGCATTTCTTGGTCCAAATTCATTATTTTTTGTATCTTTCCTCCACATTTTTTCTCATCTTCCTGATGTCTTCAATGGTGTTTCCATTTTCAAAGGTGTTGGTCTCTGTCATTCGGTCTCTATAGTCTTTCTTGAGATGACCAACTTTATGATAGTGTAAACATGTCATTCCAAGGTTAGTCCATCCTCTAGGATTTCTTGACCATTATCTCATACAATTTGCAGCAATGTGACCAATTCTTCCACATGTTGTGCAATTTTCCCAAGCATTGTAATCCCATACATATTGGTTATCGACTATATTCGGTTGATAGGCAGATTCTTGACC
The DNA here is from genome assembly GCA_018584345.1 of Thuja plicata. Taxonomy (NCBI): domain Eukaryota; kingdom Viridiplantae; phylum Streptophyta; class Pinopsida; order Cupressales; family Cupressaceae; genus Thuja; species Thuja plicata. The sequence continues at coordinate 2,541,603 of MU227908.1, forward strand.
TTTAGGCTTTCATGCTTACTGTTTCTTCTTCCAGCATTCAAGAGTAGTGTGCCTATGCATTTTGCATGAAGAACAATATTTTTCCATGTAGGCTTCCTTCTTTGGTTGTTTCATCTTAGACTTACATTCATATCCTTTACATCCTTTCTTGTTACATTTATAACAAAATCCTATGAATGAAGATGTAGATTTAGGAATACCTTATATTTTGTTCTTGCATACATTTGATGTGTGGTCTTGCTTTCCATAGTGATTGCATCTTGGCTTTCTTGGTCTCAGATTTTCATAGACATTCTTTTGATTAGCTTGTTTAGGTGATTCTTCATTCTTAGTATAGCCTAGTCCAGTGTTGTTGTTGGCTCTCCTTTGTCCATCAAGAAAATCATCCATTCTTTTATTGCTTTTTTCAGCTCTCTTGATTATCTCATTATGTTGTTGATGAATTTTGAGTTCTTGTTTCAGCTTTTCATTTTATTCCCTTAGCTCACTCATAGCTTCTATTCTTTCAATGAATTCAACATTCATTATTTTTTCCTCTTGACTCATAAGATTAATCTGATTAGTAATCTCATGGTGATGTTCTGTAAGTCTCTATATTTCAGACTCTTTTTCTTGTAGCTTTTCAGTAATCTTTTTTCTATCATCAATAGCTAGTGATCTCTCTTGCTCAGCTTGTCTATCATTGTTCATGACATCAATCATTCTTACCATTTGTGTCTCTTGACCGATTTGTAGAGATTTCACTTGTCCAGCCAGATGTTGATTGATTTCATTTAAGCTTATGATGCTTTCTTCTGATGTATCTGATGCTTTGCTTGTAGTAGATCCTGAAGACTCAAATAGATCTGGTATCTCTTCTTCTTGGTAATATGTCTCATTACAGACGAGATGCCATAATCTTTCTTTCATCTAATAGATGTCTCATCTTGATTCTAGCTTCTTTGTAATTCTCATAGAAGATCTGAATTTCTAGCTTCTGATTCTCAATACTTTTGTCAAGTTTGTACTTCTCCATTGTATGATTTTTTTTCTTAAGTCTTTAAGCTTTCCAAATAAGAGTTCTATCTCTGATACCAATTGTTGGAAATAATGGGAAGTGTGTACTAAGAGGGGAGGGGTGAATCAGTACCTCTAAAAATTTTATCTCTTTTATCCTCTAACCTTTATGTAATCAATTGTTCATCCAATCATTTGTTCTATACTATCTTTGAGTAAGACATCAATTCTTTAACTTAATCAAACATGTAAGCATTCATAAAAATATTCATGAAATTAATTGACTCATAACACATGATATGATGTCACAAAAAACCTCTATAAGAACGTAAAAACTATGGTGGGGATGGCACCCACAAAATCTTCACTATCTGCAGATTGGAAGGGGTCAGTTAAGGCTTACAATTTGATCACTTCTGATGATCTACCCTGTTAGGATTATCTATGGAGACTTGTTAAATTCTACTCTATTAAGAGATTTAGCAACACTATTTAGTGTGCACTTAGTTAAGATATTTACAATAGGATTGTTTTGATTAAGTAAAAGCAGGATTTGAAAGGTCTCGAAACCTTGTACAAAAGATCTGAAGATAGACAAAGTTGATCAGTCAACTACCAAAATACAAGACATAGGAGAAACAAGGACCTGAGGCCCAACAATCCAAAAATCAGAAAAAGATAGCCTGAAAGGAAAGGATAGCACACGGGGAGCTAGATAGTCTCCGTCAAATCTTTAGCTTGCTCAATGAGAAGCTCCATATTTCCCACCAAGATTTTGAGGTCTTCAAGATCCATATCTTTCTTCTTTATACTTGCACGGGTGTAGATGCCAGAACCCAAACCCTCCTTGGAGTCCTTACTCTCCTCCCCTCTGATAACCTCAAACCTGTCCATTAAATTCTTGCACTGCTCAACAGAGACTTTCAAAATATTGAAGCTTTGATCACAAATTTTTTTGATCATCATTTCCATTTTCTCCACTTTTTCTTCCAGAGAAGAAAAATGCACCTCACTTTTGCTAACTTCAACTTCTTTACTCATTTTGTTGATCTTTTTCTCCATAGTCAGCACTTTAGTACCCAGCTCCCCAAAGGCTTCACCCCTGTTAATAGCTTGAGTCCAATTCTTCAAACTGGTAGCCATAGACTCCTCCCCAAAGATAGCAACTTTAATCATATCCACTATCTTTCCTTATTCCTTAATCTTAGCCTTCATATTCACAGTATCATGTGCTATGGTAGCCAAAAACCTACCAAAAGAAAGAATGATGTCTTTCTGGTTTGTGCCAATATTAAATCTTTCCTTTTTGTCCCCTGTTGTAGTAGTGTTATCCTTCTCCTTAATACTTACATTTTTTTCCTCAACCTTACTCTGGGTATTTCCCATATCCTTATCCACCTTCTCCTTTTTCTCTAGACTCTCATAAGCAGGTTCCTCCTCATCAGAGGATATAAGGATACCCTTATTCTTCTTGGTTTTCTTAATAGAAGGCTTTTTCTTAAGACAAGCTTTCCTTTTTTTTTGCTTTTGGGGTTTTTGTCATCTTTAGTTTTGAAACCCTCCAAATTAGGGTTCATCTCATCATACTCCAACTTTTTCTTAGGAATCTTCTTAGAGGAACTACCCTTCATACTTCCCATCCCTCTAGTGGTAGTAGTGTCCATCTCATCCTCGGTATCATCATCAAATCTTTCTCCTGACTCTTCGTCCTCAGTCTCCACATCATTAAGGATCTTTCCCTTACACACATTTTTATCAATTTTCCTCATTTTTAACACATCATAAATGAGAACCATTAGACCCTTGTGAGAGGCATGATCCCCAAAAGGGTCATTCTAAAATTCCCTCATATTGGCATTCAGAGAACTCATAAGATAGAAAGGGATGCTCATTAGCTCATTATGCCTAAAATGATTCAGGATAACGAAGTGATGCCCGTAGGCTCTGGAAAATCTCCCATCAAGGGTAAGATAACATATAGCAGCATATAAAAAAAAATTCCAAGGGTGGCTAATATTAGTAGGAATGAAAAAACCTCCTACCTTCTTTTCCAATCTACCAGCCTCTTCATCATTCTCCAGAAATCTCTCATAGGCTTTGTTAGAGTAGCTGCGATCATGATAGAACTTCATACCATCCATAGGTAAGCTAGTGGCCTCCTTAATGAGATCCTCATTGATATCTATCCATTGATTGTTGAAGTAAATCTTCCCTTTCTTCCAATTACGCATGAAAAAACTAGTAATTGGAGGGTTTCCCCCACGTAACTTCTCCATGTATGCAGCAAAGTTCCCCTTCTAGAGAATATCTCACACTTGCTCATTTTTCTTCCACTCACTTCAGTCTGAAGGTTCATGTCTTTTCTTGCTCCCACCCATTCTATATCTGCTAACAATGTTGCTCTGGTTTTCTCTGTGCTTAATTTTACCATTTTTCTCCTTTCTAATAATGCAATCCACAATTTTTGAGTGAACCCAGAATCTGTGTGAAATAGCATGTCAACACCAAGTGGCATTGAAGAGGATGAACGCCTCATAATTAGGTCTTACATCACTCATATTAGCTGTAGTCATTTAATTAATTATTTTTCACTTCTCTGAATTCTGTAGATCATCTCCTTATGTATAAGGGATTTGATATCATACGGCAGACTGATTTCATTATACCAAGTAAAGGTATGATTATTATTACATGCATAATTAGCCGCTCAATCTACACTTGCATTACCTTCATGATACACATGTGTAATTATACAATTATTCAAAGTATTGATTAGACTTGGCATAATCAATAATATTACTAATCTCCCACGAGGGGTTAGAAATATTATTAAGGGTCTTGACAATATTCATGGAATCCCCTTCGAGCCAAACATTTTTGTAATTGTAATCTTTAGCCATAATAAGACAATAGAGGGCCGCTAGAGCCTTCGCCATATGGTTATTTTGAACACCAATTGGTATGGCCCTCATAGCTATACAATGTCCTCTCTCATCACGGATGACTATGCCACAACCCGCAATTCCAGGATTTCCTTTTAATGCCCCATCAAAGTTAATCTTTGTCCATCCCGTCGGAGGGCTTTCCCAGACCACTCCCTCTCTGTTATTGTTTTGAGCTTCCTCATCCAAATGTATACCCCATTTTTTGAGAATAGCACAATCCTCTTTCCCTTTAGAATCATCTTTTATCTTCATGATCTTGAAATTCTCAATAATCATACTCCAAATTTTCCTGTATAAGATGTTAGGGGAAGTCTCATTCTCTCTGAAAATTCTTTCATTTCTTTCCTTCCATATTTCCTAGGTAATATGGGGGAGGGAAATGTTCCATATATTTCTAATACATTCACTTCTATTATTAATGCCCCAAGAATTGAACATATTCTGAATATCATAAGGTAAAACCCAATCCATATTAAAATCTTTCATCCAATAAGACCATATCTCATTAGCATAACTGCAATGAAGAAACAAATGCTTGATATATTCTTCCTCCTCCCTACACATAACACACATATTAGTAATATACATTCCTCTACTCTTGAGGTTGTCAAGAGTAAGGATTTTGTTTTGAATCATGGTCCAGAAGAAGATATTGATCTTAGGGGTAATCCCTTTGATCCAAGCCTTGGCCCAAAAAGGATTTTCACTGTTTTCATAATTGAGATTATAGGTCGATCCCATGGTGATACAACCATTAGTAGTATGTTTCCATATTAAAGAATCTTCTTTAGAGTTAAGAATCATGGCATTGAGGGTAATATTCAGAGAAAGAAGAGCAACATCCATAGTAGTTAAATCCTTCCACTCACCATTACATCTATAATCCATGAATTTAGTACCAATTTTGTCTTTACATATTTTAGTAAAGGGGCCCCAAACAGTATTCATAGCAAGAGGCTAGTTTTTGATCCATATATCATCCCATAAATCCACTTTATCCCCCTTTCCCACTTTCCACTTAGCACCTTTTCTAATGGTATTTTTGGATTTAATTATATTCTTCCATATACAGGATCCCACCAGGAAGTCATCAGTATTAAGAAATTTATTAATAGAATTAGAATTCCTATTATATTTTCTATGCCAGATAGAATTCCATTCACCTTTCAAGGTAAATCCCCTCCAACCAATTTTATCAAGGAGAGCTTCATTCATACTTTTAATTTTTCTTATTACCAGGCCACCTTTATATTTTGGCATACAAACTTTGTCCCAAGAAATAAGAGCAAATATTTTAGTTTTTTCAACACCATTCCAGAGAAAATGTCTTTGAATTTTCTCAATGGCCTCAGCAAATTTATTGGGAATTCTGTAAAGGCTGAGAGCATAAGTAGGCATACTCTAAAGAGAAGATTGAAGGAGTTAGATTTTACTAGCCTGACTGAGCATAGCTCCTTTCCATCTAGCAAGTTTCTTGTGAAATTTGTCCACTAGAGAACTCCAAAAGGAATCAAGGGGATTGATCCCAAGGGGAAGACCTAGGTAGGTAGTAGGGAGCTAGCCAATTTGGCATTCCATAATTCTTCTAATCTTACACTGTCTATGCTCAGGGGTGTTAATAAAATAAATAAAACTTTTATTCCAATTGATAATCTGACCAGTAGCCTTACCATAATTGTTGGGGCTCTTTATCTGATTCCAGGCTTCGTTTATAGTAGCTTCTCCCATAAAAATAGAATCATCAAAGAATTGTTGGTGGGAGAAAACATAATTCAAGGAGGGTCTTAACCCTTTGAGATATCCTTTTCTAATAGTACTATCAATATATCTCCCCAGGAATTCTACTATAATCACAAACAAAACTAGAGATAGAGGATCTCCCTGCCTTAATCCTATGGATGATTTTAAAAAGGACAAAGGAGATCCATTCACTAAAATAGAGAAAGAGGGAGAGGACACCAACTGCATGATCAATTTAATACATTTGGGGTTGAATCCAAAGGCCATCAAAGTTTTCTGCAGAATATTCCAATCAACTCTATCATAAGCTTTGGAGAGGTCAATCTTCAGAATGAAGCCTTCTTTTCTTGCAATAGTCAGCGAGTGTATGTTCTCATGGACAGTAATTATAGAATCTAAAATCTTCCTTCGCAGAATAAATCTAGTTTATTAATGTGCTATGATCTTAGGGAGAAGATTTAGAATCTTAGAAGTAATCACTTTAGAAATAATTTTGTAGGAAGAATTACATAGACTAATACGTCGAAAAAGATCCATAGTATCTGCTCCTACCTTTTTCAGAATAAGAGCGATAAAAGTACTATTCATCTCTTTGAGAATTCTCTTAGATCCAAAAAAAAAATTTAACAACATCAGTGATATCCTTATGAGTAATATCCCAATAATCTTGAAAAAAAACATAGGAAATCCATCAGGACCTAGAGATTTACTACCTTCAAAGGAAAAGACAGCCACCTTAATCTCATCATTAGAAGGAATTGCACTCAGAAAGATTTATAATAGGATTGTTAAATCCACCTTCCTTGAAAGGATTTTTACTTTTGCTTCACTTGTTAAAATATAAGAAAATTACTCTTTGACCTGATTGTATGTAATCTACTATTTTTTATTATAGATCCATTCAATATTACATGTATATATGTATCACCTATTGTGATTGAATAATACCTTTGTTTCTCGGTAGACTCTGTTCTTGGTTCTTGATAACCAATTTCATCTTTTGTTGTTATGGTTCTTGAAACTCTTAGTCTGATCCATAGATATTCTCGTTGGATACATTCATCCTCTCCTCTTTTATTTAGAATTATTACATCTATTTATAAGATAGATTGACCTAATTAAGTTTCACGTAAAACAAACTTAACTCTATGATCACAGGTTTACAACTTTACCTTGATCTCCTAGTCGGCATGTTTTCAACTAGTTAGACTAATTAAAACAATTACAATAATGCTACTTGTCCCTTAAGTAATGGTTTTAAAACAAAACAAAACTCTATAAATAGAATATGTATGTTTTATCTAACGTGGAAGTCAGATCCACTTTTTTCGGGATGTAACTGACTTTCGGTGTCTGATGCTCAGTTTGCTCTTAAATCAGTTTGACTGTCTTTTGGGTTGCACTATATTTTCTCGTCAGGTTCCTCTGTTGGTTTTGTCCTATCGGGTTCCACTTTATCTATTGGGTTTCTCTTAAACTTAACTCTTTCAGTGATCTTTAATATCTGTACTTTTGGTGGTCTCTGAAAGTCTATGTTTCAGTGTAGTTTTACCGAAGGTTCAAAAACTTGTTTTCCTTTTGTATACTAATGGAAAAATAATGGCTTTATTTTTGTATTTTATTCCACCTAATCACCTCTAAGTTTGGATTCATGCCAAAACCTTACAGTAGAAAAAAAAAAAAGAACCTTGCCTTCAGTATAACCAACCCTTTATATGTCCAAACTTCACTTGTTTTGAAAGAAAACTGATACGCCAGATAGGAGAGTCACTTAAGGATATTTCAACACATGGTATGTTACTCCCTTAACTGATTTTGGTACGCATCAAATGAATCAGTTTGTAAAAAAATTTCACCATTGGGAGAAAAAAAACCCATAGCTGTACCAATATTTCACATTATATGGTTGCAACACAAGAGAAGCTAGGCTGAAAGATTCTCATCAAAGCCCTTCCAAGGGTATCATATTACTCCTAAAGTAAATCAGAAGGAGAGACCCAAGTGCTTGACATCCCCTTATTCTCTTTGTTAGCCACCTAACCAGGGAATCTAAATTGAAAAATATAAAAATGGTGAATCTCGAATGGTTTGTGCGCTTGAAAGTCAGTCCACCTTTAATATCCCTTTAACTAACCATATCTATTTTAATATCCCTTTAACTACCATACATTCTCCTTATGCAAATTAGTCATAATACTCTTTCTTCTTTTGTATCCAGAGACAGCTTGTTCTTAACAATATCTATTCTTGTTAACGCCTGGGAAAATAGGCCATGGAAAGATTATACTTATAACCTTCAAATCTTTTTCTTCTTCTGTAAAATGTATCATGATAATCACCCTTCAAATGTCAGTAACTACATGCATAAAAAAGGTAAACACTCAGAGGCATGTCACAATCCATCATGATTCTTATTGAAAACACCAAAATACTCTGAAGATTCAATCTTCTAGTCATTTTGGTCTCTTATGCATGTCTTATCAAATAAGTTTTTTGTAGGGAGTTCCTGAGATATTCACCCATTTCTAGAAACTTTCTTTGATATCTACTTTTGGAAACCTGTATCATATAGAAAAAGGTCAATCAATGACATGACAAAGCAACAAAATACTGATGACCCTGGTCATTATTGTCTTGACTATCACACAAAAACTCCCAATAGGATCGTGAGTCCATCTATTTATCATCCCATCACCCTATGGGACTATTCTCCTTTTTTCTCAATGACCGTGGACATGTGGTACACAATCACATTATCACAACATCAACTTCTTATCTCTTTTAATCGTCATGACTCTGTGATAACTCTTATCACCAACTCATGGCTTTGAAAATCTTAGTTGGCTCACCCTTGCGAATGCATGATAAGAATCTCTTTTAACTGCTCACACAGTCACAGGTCATCCTTCTAACCGTCAACCAAGCTTGTGACTGCATGATAAACATCTCCTCTAACCATCATGACTCCATGACAATGCTTATCACCAACTCATGGCTTTGAAACTATTAGTTGTCTTACCCTTGCGATCACACGATAATAATTTCTTTTAACTTCTTGCAAATTCTCAACCACAACTTCTAACCACACATAAACCTTGGGATCTCATGATTGGTCATGCATCAGCCATGTGTCACAATATTGTGAGCTCTCAGTGTGCATTCATGACTTTCATCGCACCTTGTGAGTATTCAAAATCACATCACCTAGAAGACTATTCATCCTTATATCTAACCTTATTTATTGGTTTCCTATTCCACGTGATGCACTCAGGTTCATCATTGCTATGCCAAGTCACAATTACATGAGCGCGGGCACACAAAATTTTATAATTTAACCTCTATCAGGCTACCCATGCGTGAAACAACTTACCAAAAGATTGCAAGCCTTTCTGGCACCTTTTTGGTGTGCACTGGTAGATAAAAACTAGACATAACTCACTGACACAACCAGTGTGGGATAAATGTCCTCAAACATTCTTCAAAATTAAAATAGAAAACTTAGCAGCTGCACATTCTAACCATTTTGCTTCAGTTTTAGTCATGCATGGGAAACCTGTAACTGGCCCAAACATATTTTTTTACTTTTTCTTTCACTTGTAAATACTTTACCCAAAAGGATACCAACAAATCTTCTTTCAATTCTGGTTTCTCAGAGTGACATATTGGGTAATCTCTGAAAATCTTATCATGGTAGTCTAAAAATGAGAGTACCAATAATGGATCTTTCTAAGGACACATGCTCCTTGTGGTCATGGCAAGATTTCAGATCTCTGGAAGAACATACACCAATCCTTATTTCTCCATTGGATACCTTTTTCATTTGCTTGAAAATCAGACATACACCTCATTTGGCAACCTCAGGCCACCAAACATGTAAAACAAAAACCTTCCCCTATAATATATCTAATTCTCATCACTTAGTAGTATGATCAGTCTTAAAAACTCATTTCCAAGTACTCGGACATATTTAAAGCAACTAGCATCATTCAAGTCACTATCATACTTTTCACTATCATTATGCCTACCATCTTTTTGCATCACAAAATCATGCATTTGCTAAAAAGATCCATAATTTGAAATATATTCTTCATGCTCAAATCATGATGAATTTTCATATGCAACATGATACCCCTCATTATCTATCTCCTCAAACTTCTCAACTAAATTTTCAACTAGTCGCATTGGAAATTGAAAACATTCAAGATCAACCTTATAGCAGGAATCATGATGACTTACCTCAGCACATGCTTGGATATCAAAAAAAAAAAATTACACTCAAACCTGTGTATATTATACAAATGTTTAGGTGAATCATATGAATTATAACCCCTAATTTCAAGCTTGGTTCATCCTGAGAAACCTCATTTACTTCCATGCTACAAGAATATTCAAAATCAATACTAAAGGAAGATTGATCATCAAAGAAGGGAATTGAATCAAAAATTTCATCCTGGTCACCATAATTATTCATTTCATAATTTGATACAACATTCAAATCATCTAGATTCTCAATGGTCTCTTCATACAAAGGATTAGAAACCATATGAAAACCCCTCTCAAAAATGTCATGGCAAAGCACTGGCTAATCCATATCTACTTGATCATCAAACAATGGATTAAAAAATTCATTATAACCATAATCAATTTAAACATCACAATCATCCTCATCAATAAGAGAGGGATCAGAATCAACAACATCATGACTCAAAAAATCATCAACACTATGAGTTTAAGAAGATAAGCAACTATAGTTATGATCGGCAAAAAGAAAATCCTCACTGACTTCAACAAAACTTTCATGGTTGTTATTAGACACCTAGATTTGCACCCTTACCCAAGCTCTCGTAGTCTTGGTAATCTAGTGTAACATGGGAATCATCTCTAGGTTGTGGGACCTTTTCTAACTAAGATGAGACCTCCAGATTCTAGGATAGTTCCTCTTGATATGTCACCCAAATTTGCTTCTTAACATGAAAGTAAATTCTTGAGGGGAAAGGGATAGAAGGAATGCATGAAAGGGAAATAAATGAAAGAAAATTATCCTACTAGGTGATACACTGAAGGTAACTTGAATCATAACACATTAACTAACCTCGGCATGAAACCTTGGATCTAATAGAATACAACTTTCTAGATAGGCTTGGATAAGTGTTTCGTAGAGAGGTCTAAGATAAACAAAGGCTATTCAGGGAAAGAAGTAATTTCACAAACAATAGCATATTCACTATAAGTAGACATGGACTATGACCTACAAAAAAACATCCACTTCTACAATCAGGCATAGGAATGAGACAAAATGACAGGGGACTGAAGAATATCCACAAACTCATCTAAATCAGATCACCCACAATAGTACACAAAATTGTAGAAAGAAAGAGGGCTCAGGAACTCCAATATTTATCTCAAAAATCATTCAATATATCCTAATTCAGTAAGACAAATCCAGACAAGAAAGCCCAGGAATAGAGAAAATGTTACAAAAAGCCTTTGCAATATCTGGATATCAATGAAAGATTACAGACTGTAAAAGTCAGAGGGCAGAAAAAATGCCATGAATAACTTCTAAGTAAGGAAAACTCTAAGCTATAAAATCTCTAAAAATAAATATATATACATGTCCCTCCTAGCACGCAGGCTTGAGGAAACAATCTGATTAGATTAGGGTTACAATTGATTGTGATAGAATAATTAGAAAACCCTAACACTATCAATTCTGCTCATGAATACATCACAAAATATCTTTGATCAATCTGATACATCTCTAAAATCTTTCCCATTGCCATAACTCTGCCTCTGAGAAGTTGGCTGATCCATCTACTTCTCTACAAGTCATTTCTGTCATAACTACTCAAATCAGATATTTGAATTTTTATTTTTTTTGTTTGAAAGATAAAAGTCACAGTTGGCACAAGATATTTCATCCATGATCGAGATTCAAATTGATTTCACTTTAAAATGTGACCGTCAATCTTCCTTTTTGATCTGACCATGACTCAACCCATGCCTTTACCTTTGGTTACCTTTTCTCTTTATCGCTGGATCTCCTGACCTTTTCTTTAACTTTAGTTCTTTCCTGAGACTTGGCGACTACATACATCCTTTGAGTTACTTTCAAAACTTCACTCCGCTTTGACTATCCTCCTTAATCCTGATTCACTAAAACCTTTATATCTTTGAGTCACTGAATCATTCTCTTAATTCTAGGTTTATAACGAGATCATGTGACTAGAGAGAGTCTATAGCTTAACTCATCTTTAAACTCAAGTCACATATGAAGTTGGGAATAACACTAAGTCTCATGATCTCCAAACCTTTTGTTAACTCTAGGTTATATTAGGAGATTACCTGACTTCCCTTTGATCAACTTTTGATCCAATGATCATTGCTAAGTCTCCTGATCAAAATGGAATATGTTTTTCCTTTACGAGACTTAGAGACCAGAGGGAGTCTGCGGGTCATCAGATGATTTGGAATATTCTATCTTTATTGCACGACTTAGAAAACCTAATGCAAAGTGTAAATGCACACATGGAAATTGAAGAACTTAAGTCACCCAATAAGGGAATGAGAAAATAGAAAAAGTCCCGGATAACTAGGGCTTCTCAAATACATAGGCTCTTCAACACTTAGGTTATTTTGCATGGACGGGAGTAAAATAGAGACTAAAAAGACTACAGAGGACATAACCAAGACCAGAAAATTTAAGGTCTTTCTCACAGGCTAGGCTCAACCCTCGTGGGAGCCTCATTTTACTCCACCTGTAGCCAAATTATTTGTAATGGGGAAAATTTGGGTAACATTCTTGGCAATTTCTATGGGATGTCTGCCTGCTAGACATTGAGAACCAGTAGCCTTTGACATCCAGTGGGCATAGAGTCATCACTTGATCAAAAATAGGAACTTGGAAACAGATCAAAACTAGGAGGAGAAACAACTAACTATGCACGAGCACTTCAAGGAAAGCAAGAAATTAATCTAGAAAGCAGGAATAGAGAACAGGGAAACTATTTACAATAATTACAAGGAAGGAAAAACCTCAAAACAAGGTTTCAAATGGAATCCATTTATAGAAATGGGCAAGGGATCTCCTCCAAGAGTTGATAGCTGAAAAGCATTATGTTCCTTGCACTCTATGATGATGAATGGACCTCCCTAGAAGAAATCAAATTTAGTATGTCTACCAGGCTTTGTTTTGAATTCATCCCACTTGAGAACTATATCCCCAATCTTGAAATTTCTAGCCCTAGCTATCCTGTCAAAGATTTTCTTTGTTTACATCTGATGGAATTCCATATCTTTCATGGACTCATCTATGTGTTCTTCTAATTCCATAATCTGAGCATACCTAACTTGCAAAGGATCTTCTTCCTCAAACAAGACATACTGAGTAGCTAAGTCTAGGGATGGTAATTTAGTTAGAATGGATAACTTAGCTTCTCTTCCATACACTAACATGTAATGAGAATTCCCAATGATTTTCTTTGGGGTAATTCTATCTAACCATAAGGTAGATTTTAGTTTGGTGTACCAATCTCTTTGGTTGTCTTGTAGGGTCTTCTTGATTATCTTGATCAAGTTCTTATTGGTTGATTCTTCCAAACCATTTCCCTAAGGGTAGTAGTTTGAACTTGTGTTCAAATAAACACTATGTTTTACTTCCCATTCAGTCACTCTTAGGCCTGTAAATGCTAATGCATTATCTGAAATAATGGAGTCAGGGAAACCAAATCTATGAATTATATCATCGTAAAAGCTTAGGAAAACATTCTCATTTGTTTCCTTCAATGCAACTGCCTCTGTCCATCTGGTGAAATAATCTGTTGTAGTAATTATCCATTTATGGCCTGCACTAGATGGAGGATTGATCATGCCAATGAAATATATGCCCCATCTCATGAAAGGTTTCTCTATTCTAATGGGATGAAGGGGAAAGGTTGCAAGTTTTTCTTTTCCTACAAACATGGCACATTTGATGCATTTTCTTACATAACCATGGCTATCCTTGAAGATAGATGGCCAATAGTATCTAGCCCTCATGATCTTAAATGCAGTATTCCTAGGAGAGAAGTGACCTCTAGAAGGTCCATCATGAAATTCAAATAAGACACTTGCTATCTTTTCTGAACCTATGCACCTCAAAAGGACATCGTTGTGATCTTTTCTAAAAAGAATTTCATCTATTAGCACAAAAGGAACAGATTTTAATCTATAGTATCTTCTTCTTGTTGGGTCTAGATCTATAGGGAATTCCCCTATTTTTAAATAATGAATCATGTTAGGCAACCAACATGCTTCCTTGGGATGATCTTCCATTGAATGCATAACTAGAGATGCATCCATTTGCTCTGATTTCTTTGAACTCTCATCCTCTGTCAAATGCTCGCAAAGACCTCTTCCTCTAACTATCTTGGTGATTTAGATATCAATGTCATATTCCATGACCTTGGTGATCCAACCAGCGCTTTTCTCATTCAGGTCTCTAGAAAGAAAGAATTCTTTGACACTTGGGTGAGTAACTTTCAATCATACCTTATTGTGGGTTAACAAATATCTGAAATTTTTAAGACTCTTTACCACAGCAAGTACGTGTTTCTCCACAAAAGAATATCTTTGTTCATATTCTTCTAAACCTTTGCTAAAGAAAGGAATAGGTTGCTCCAATCCTTCAAAATTTTCTGGGGTCAATATTGCAGAAATAGCATCTGATCCCCCATAAGCATAAAGGATAAAATCCTTACTGAAATTTGGGTTTAACAGGGTAGGAGCTTCTGTCAAAGACTCTTTAATGGCTTCGAAATTAGTTTTCCCTTCTTTTCTCCAAAGGAAAGATGTATTATTCTTCAACATTATTGTCAAAGGCTTTAGTAGATCTGCAATATTAGGCAAGAAATGCCTGACAAAGTTAATCCTTCCTATGAAAGATTGAAGGCTTTTCTTGTGATGTGGTAGAGGTAGCTCTAGAATAGCTGCAATCCTCTTAGGGTCCACTATAATTCCTTTCTTGGATACTATATACCCTAATAGTTTTCCTTCATGGACTGCAAATACACATTTCTTGGGATTAAGAGATATCCCAAATTCTCTACACCTTTCAAATATCTTCATCAGATGTTTGATATGGTCTGTTGCATGTTTAGAATAAATAGTTATGTCATCTAAATAGACCAGTACAAATTTGTACATGAGGCTTTTAAAGGCCATATCCATTGCCTTTTGAAAAGTAGCACCTACATTAGACAAACCAAAGGGCATATTTTGATAAGCCATGGTCCCCCACTTGGTTTTAAACATAGTCTTATATTGATCTTCTTCATGAACCAAGATCTGATTGTATCCTGAATAGCCATCCAATAATGAAAATCTCTTAGATCCAGAGACATATTGTAGAATTTTCTCCATAGAGGGTACTGGGTGGTGATCTTTCAGGGATGCTCTATTAAGGTCTCTAAAGTCAACACATAGTCTCAACTCCCCATTCTTCTTCCTGACAGGAACAAGGTTGGAAACCCAACTAGTGTGTTTAATGGGATAGATGATACCACTCTCTATTAATTTGAGTACTTCTTTATGCATAAGTGGTTCCAACTTGGGGTTTACAGGCCTTTGTTTCTGCCTGACCAGTTTTGCATTAGGCTCCAATTCAATGGTATGTTGAGAAAGGGAAGGATTAAATCCCTTGAGGTCCTCATATTTCCATGCAAACACATCACTAAATTCTTGAAATAATCAGGTGTAAGCCTATCTTTCTAAATTAGTATTTACCTTCCCAAATTGTAAACTTTTACCTGGATCTAACTCTAGTTCAGTACAATGTTCTTGTTGGACTACCAGGCCAACTTTTCTCTTCTATGTTTGGTTATCTTTGTTGAATATAGATTCCATGGTGACAAGCCCCTTAGGCATCTTATTAGATCTTAGTTGTATTACTTGATCACCATAGTTCTGCAATAGTCTATCTTGGTTATGTTCTAAGAAGACATCCTCTTCAAATAAGAACTGCAGAATTTTCTCGTCACTGTCAAACACTTGCCAATTGACATTTTTATCAGGAATAGAAGGTCTGAGAATCACCTTGATATGTTTTTGATCGATTTCTTTTGAAACACCATTAGGAATGTCATACTGACATCCAACAACAGCTAATCTATCTGCATTCTAATTTAATTTCCTAGGGATTGCAACAATATTGAAAGCATGGAGGTCTTCAGTTGCATCCCAAACTCATTGCTTATATGCCCTCATTATATCACTTTTGGTTGCACTTATCCCTCTTATTTGTCTGAAAACCAACTTGCTATCACCGTATGATTTTAGGGCTCTGGCCCCTCTTATTCTTGCCCATTCCAATCCATTCACTAGGCTCTCATATTCAGCAATGTTACTAGTGCAAGAGAAATTGAACCTAAAGGCTGCATAATACTTCTTCCCTTTTGGAGAAACTAGCATTTCACCGCCACCAGCACCATGTCTTCTTCTAGCACCATCGAAGTATAGCTCCCAAACTTGGTTGCATTGATCTTCTAACTCGGTGTTTGTCTTGGAAGGATTTGGCTCTATGCAACCTTCCTCTTGAATCAAATAAGTCCCCAAACCAGCATCACAAATAACATTGTCTTGGGCCTCAGAGGCTCTCTAAGATTCTAATTCATCTAGATAGATATCTAGGATACCTTCTAGTTTGGTGGTTGTCTCTCCTATGATTGAGAAGTCATCTTCATCAAGTGCAAGAGAACTTTTATTGAGTACATTAGACACATAAGGTTCTATATGGTGTTCTTCTAATGATTTAGACTTGATAGCGACCTTGGTTCCATACCTTGTATGGAAAAGCATGTGAGACAAATCAGAGGAAAGATAGCCCCCTATCTTGTAAACTCCCTTGATAAGCATATGGAAAATAGGGCGAGAAGGTCTATGATGTATATGTCAAGTAGGATAGATAAATTGGGGCATGCATGGAGTACTAGGATGGTATCCTTAGCTACACCCATTGTGTTCACTAAGGAACCATCAAGCTGGGTAACCTTCTTTTGGGAAGGCTCATATTTCAGACCCAATTGGTCAGCCACTTTCTTAGGCATGATAGTGCTAGTAGCCCCACTATCTACCATGAAATTATGTATTAAATATTTTCCAATAATTAAAGATATGTAAAAAGGGGGTGGTTTTGAGTTCCTACCTTGCATGGTATTAGCATTGGAGTTGCGGCTTGGAGTCTCCTCCTTTTAATTAGTGTTAACCAACACTGGCTTAGCAACTTCCTTTGTTATGGGCTGCTGAGGAATTACCTCTTCATTCATTTCTTTCCTCAATATCCCATGTTGTCCTGGAATAGCCAAAGAGTCCCACATAAACATAGTGACATTTAATTTCTTCATGTTGTCCACAATTTTGAAGGGCACTGATGTGTGTACCCTTTGGTGTGTCTTTTCTATGATAGATTCAACCTCCTTGGAAGGTCAATTTTCTTTGATTGGGATGATGGGGGCCTTCTTCAGTATGATAGGAGTAAAAGGTTGTGAAGATTCTACAAATGTAGAAGCCCTAGCCCTATCTCCTGTTTGCTCCATGTCTGGAGCTCTTCTTTTAGACCTAGTGTTAGCAGCAATGGTGGATTCACCATTTACTCCATTGAAATCTTGTTTCTCCCAATTGAAAAGAGCAGTCTCATCATGTTGTACCTCTTGCTGAGGAGGTGGCTAACTAGAAGAAGTCTCTGACTGAGTGAGGCATTTTGAACCATCAGTGCTTGGTGTACCCTCCCATTTAAGCATGTTGTCTGATTATGGGACTGATTGCAAGGGTAACACCACTCCATCTCAGCAGCAAGATTATTTTGGCTTGGGACTACATCTCTGACTAGATTTTTAGAATTAAGAGGGGTAGGATTGTAAGTTTGGGATGGTCTCTGATTATATTTTTGCCTTTGCCCCTAACAACCTCCTTGAAATTGGGGTCTATTCTACTGATAAGATTGTCCCTAATTCTAATATTGTGGATTGGGACTTTGATTTTGCTGCTGGAAAGGGGGCCTACTCCCCTGTCCTTTTTTCTTTATACTAGTCAGCTCATTACTCATAGTTTGCATTAATTTCTTCATCTCTTGCTGACTGCTTCTTAATTCTAATAGCTCTTCTGAAGGATACTCCTTTGTTTCCCCATAACTGGTATTTGCTTGAGGCATTATGATAGTAGGGATTGGAGTAAATAGAGCTATTTGTAAAGGCATGCTTGGTTGTATATCAAGGAATATGGGCATGGGTGGCCTCGGGGCTATCATGCCAGCTTGTATTAAATAGTTCTCTACCTTGACAGCAATGTCAAAGGCTTGAGGTAATGAAGTACCTCCCATAGATTGAATCATGATAGAAATATTGCTATTTAGACTTCTTAAGAAATATAGGAAGGCATGGTCGGCTGAAGGTCTTACTGAGGTAGGAATTCTATTCCATGTCTTTAGGAATCTGCTATTGAAATCTGTCATTTGTTCCTAAGGAGCCCTTTTGATGGTTGTTAATTGCTCAACCAGAGATAAGTATTTTGATTTATCCTCAAAGTATTTTCTTAAGGCATCTCCTAATCTATCCCATGAATCAATGGAACCAACAGCAAGAGTTCTAAAGCATTCCAAGGCCTTACCTTTGAAAGAGGTTTCTAATAGCTTGGTAGCCACATCCTCTTCTTTGATGTCACGTATACTACATATGGTAGTTACGTCTCTTATATGCTCAAAAGCTATTGTTTGTCCTTCACATATGAAATTAGGTAGACTTTTGAGTGCTACCAAGGGCACATCATGATGTTGAGCAAACTTCAAGGGGCTTCCTTGATTAAAGGGGGCAAAAGAAAACTGCCTAGCCATTGCAGGAATGTGATTTGCTGAGGAGCAACTGCATGAGTTGTATTTAAGGGTGGAGCTAAATCCTCTTGTAGCTTTCTAGTTAGGTATCTTCCTCTTCTTCTAAAATGAAGAGGCCAAGGTCTCCTCTCTAAAGTATCGGGTGGTGTAGACTGTACCCTCCTTGTAGGGGGTATTCTTTGAGATGACCTGCAGTAACTCCTTTTTAGAGGAAGCTGTGAGAACTCAAAAGGCTTTGAACCTCTTGTTTCAACCTTTCTCATAAACTTTGAATAGGGTTGGATCTCCTGTTCTTCACCAATGGAGTTGCTAGATATATTTGACAGAAAAACCTCTTTAGGTCTTTATTGTGCAACCAGTATATCAAAGATAGCATAATCTTTGCAAGTAAACTTTTATTGTTGTGTCTCCACTGACTGTGCCAGAACTATTATCTGGTAGACAAGGTGGGGTATGCTGAAAAATACTACTCCCTGGTCTGTATTTGATCCTGAAAACTAGTATGCTCTTAGAGAGATGAACTTATTGCTTTTATCTCCAATCCCACCGGGCATGCTAGAATTGTTAGACACCTAGATTTTCACCCTTACCCAAGCTCTCGTAGTCTTGGTAATCTAGTGTAACATGGGAATCATCTCTAGCTAGGTTATGGGACCTTTGCTAACTGAGATGAGACCTCTAGATTCTAGGTCGGTTCCTCTTGATATGTCACCCAAATTCGCTTCTTAACAAGAAAGTAAATTCTTGAGGGGAAAGGGATAGAAGGAATGCATGAAATGGAAATAACTAAAAGAAAATTATCCTACTAGATGATACACCGAAGGTAACTTGAATCATAACACATTAAATGACCTCAACATGAAACCTTAGATCTAATAGAACACAACTTTCTAGATAGGCTTGCATAAGTGTTTCATAGAGAGGTCTGAGATAAACAGAGGCTATTCAAGGAAAGAAGTAATTTCACAAACAATAGCATATTCACTATAAGTAGACATAAACTATGACCTACAAAAAAAAATCCACTTCTGCAATCAGGCATAGGAATGAGACAAAATGACAGGGGACTGAAGAATATCCACAAACTCATCTAAATTAGATCACCCATAATAGTACACAAAATTGTAGAAAGAAAGAGGGCTTAGGAACTCCAGTATTTCTCTAAAAAATCATTCAATATATCCAAATTTAGTAAGAGAAATCTAGACAAGAAAGCCCAGGGACAGAGAAAATGTCCCAAAAAGCCTTTGTAATATCTGAATATCAATGAAAGATTACAGACTTTAAAAGTGAGTTTAGAAAAAATGCCACGAATAACTTCTAAGTAAGGAAAACTCTGAGCTCTAAAAGCTCTAAAACTAACTATATGTACATGTCCCTCCTAGCATGTAGGCTCAAGGAAACAATCCAATCAAGATTAGGGTTACAATTGATTGCGATAGAATAATTAGAAAACCCTAACACTGTCAATTTTTCTCATGAATGCATCGTAAAAGTTAGAAGATCAATATAAGCATTGTAAGGAGGTATATAAGGAAAAGTTCTAACTAGAGAAGCATGTTGGTAATTACCTAAATTAGCATTTACAACACCTACACTATGTTTCTCACTTGCATGATCATTATTAAAGGGATATCTCTAAACATCTACTGCTAGAACACCCTCATTGCTTACAAACTTCCCTATCTCCATCTCAAATTGGGATTGAATGTGTGAAGTAGATTCAGCAAAAACCTCATATTGTGGAAAACAATCCACATGCCCAATCTAATTTACATTGGTCCACTGAGCACTAGTTGGGGTAGCAAACTCATCAAAATTCTAAGAATTCCTTGGAACCTCTGAACTTCTACATTCAACCCTATATGCAGCCCCATGAGAAACTATATTTTCTGACTTATGAAATTTCATGAAGCCAAACTTTATCATTCCTTCAATGTCCATTGCAATTTGACATGCCTGATGTAAATTCTAAGGCTCTTTATCTCATAGCTTGTAACTTGTCTTCTTAGCAAAAGCTTCCAAGTACACAATCAAATCCATTGCATCTTGAGGTCTACACTTCTCATGGATTTTTTTCAATGTTCTCATAAATCTAAAATTAAAAGTAGACACTAGCTCCTCATCTCCAATATGAACATCAAAAAGATCAGTGAGCAAGCTATATTCACTAACCCACTCACCGAATTGTTCATTAAATTTTGATTCAAATTATTTCCATGAGCTGATAGATTATGGAAAAAATAATGAGAACCATTCTCTCACATCACTCGTTAAAGATTGTGAAAACAATCTCATAATAATATCCTCATGAACAACCTCATGGTTCTCTATCAACTTAATGAATTTATTCACATGCCTCTCAGCTGATTCCTCTTTCATACCACTAAATGTAGGCAATTATTCTCTGATCTTTGGTGGAATAGGATTTTGGTAACCAGGGATGCCCTTGAAATTTATAGCCACATATCTCTCAATTTTGAAATCCCTCTTCAAATTCTAGTGTTGAGGCTGATTGGAACTCATGGCTGCACTTGGAACCATGTTGGGGTGCACGTGTGACTCATACATCATGAAATTCATGTTATTACAGATATTGTCTTAACAATAAGAGATCTTAGGACTACAATATTCATGCCCTTTTACAACAAAGACTAAACTCTCTTCAAAATGAGCATGAATTTAAAATAGAACATACTTCTCAAAAGTATAAATAATACAATCAATAATTGAGAAGCATTTCAAGTTATCACCACTATATCCTTTTCTTAGTGCTACTTCACTCAATAAGGAACTTTTCTTTGTCATAGAAACATGAGGATTATCTAGAAAGAAATTGTAGTTGCTGCTCTCATTTCTCTTTGACTGGAAACATGGTAGATTTGGAGATTTCTTTATAAATCCATTAGGTTCTTTTCACTTAGATTCGCTACCTCCTTGCAGAGGAAAAACTTTAAACAGCAAAATCATTTCTAGATTTTCTCCAACCAGCAAAGCCACACAATCTTCTTTGCACTTGCTACAATAAAATCACTTCCAGGATGATACTACACAGATCTAAAATAAATTTCCAAATATAAACACCTTGACTCTTTCTCATAATGAATTTAACATTAGTTCCCCAGTGGAGTCACCATTTATGTTGGAGCTTTTTCTTGTAACCCTCAATCCTAAAAGAGAAAGTGGTAATTATACCTAGGGATCTTCATCTAGTTCACAAAATATGCAATCATCTACAAATTGAGGATAGGAAAAGCCAACATTAACAAGGCATACAAGCCTTCTTCACTTTGAGTTCCACACACTTGAGAGGGTTTTCCTAGTAACATAAATCTGCATATATAATAAACCTCTTGCTAAACAACACCATGCAGACATACAATTGTGGATAATTCTCAGGCTTGTAGGTAATGGGTATTTAAAACTCTACCAATATTATGCAAGAACCCACTTGCATTAAGCATGTTGTGAACTAGATCAGAACAGTCCTACACTAATCACCATAAAACTAAAATGATCTTAATATGATTTGAGATTGCTTCTAAAAATACTTCATATCCAAAAACCAGTGCCTTTGTCATGGGCTAGAGAGTCAAACATATAATCATAATAGAAATTCACATGAACAACAAGCTCAACCAACCATCTTTCAATATGTTACTGCCTTGCACCAACAAACCTACTTATATCATCACAAAGCTCTACTTATGAAATCTAATTTAGTATTCAGACTTACTAATACTTTCTCTCAGAATTTAACTCTTCCCTTAGAAGAAGCCCATGAACATGTATTACAAAACACACAACATATGTGCAAACAAATTCCAATATCCTTAATATTCAAATTTGTATAAGTTTGAATATAGTCACTTGAGACCATTCTTGTTTAGATAAAGAAACTTAGCCCTTTCCTGGAAAGAGATCAATGTTGAAACAACACAACCACAAAGAGATGTGGATATTAATTGAGAATACCTAATACCTTCAATTAAAAGAGTCTAAATGCACAAAATTAGAGACAAATCCATGTTAACAGCAATTAACCTACACTAACAGATCTACCATTATTCACAAAAGAAAACTATTATAATAACATACTACATCTGCAACCTAAACTGATCACACATTATTTACATGGAATTGAAGAAGCATTTTCAGAGTTGGAACCAAAAAAATGGAACCTCCTTGGAACGAAATTCAAACCCTCTAATTGGGAAGAAAGAAGAAGATATATAGAAAGAAGAAGCTCCATACTTCATCATATATTGACATGTGTCCCTCTCTCCAAATATCTAATTTTCATTTGATTCCACCTAATCACCTCTAAGTTTGGATTTATGCCATGACCTTACAGCAGAAAAAAAACAAAAAAAAAACCTCACCTTCAGTGTAACCAACCCTTTGTATGTCCAAACTACACTTGTTTTGAAAGAGAACTAATACACCAGACATGAGGGTTACTTAAGTATATTTCAACACATGCTATGTTACTACCTTAACTACCTCTAGTATGCATCACCTGAATTATTTTATAACAAAATGTCACCATTGGGAAAAAAAAAACCCCTGGAGTCAAGCCAATATTGCACAATATGTGGCTGCAACACAAGAGAAACCATGATGCAAGATTCTCATCAAATCCCTTCCAAGGGTATAGTCTTACTCCTAAATTAAATTAGAAGGAGAGACCCAAGGACTTCACATCCTCGTATTCTCTTTGCCAGCCAACTTACCAGGGAATATGAGTTGAAGGGTATAAAAAAGGTGAAGCTTGAATGGTTTATGCGCTTGCAATTCAAGCCACCTTTAATATCGCTTTAACTACCCAGCTCTATTTTAATATCCCTTTAACTATCATACATTATCCTCATGAAAATTAGTCCCAATACTCTTTCTACTTCTGTATCTAGAGACACAACTTTTTCTTAATAATATCCATTCTTGTTAATGCCTAGGCAAATAAGGCATGGAAAGACTATACTTATAACCTTCAAATCTTTGTCTTCTTTTGTAAAATGTACCATGGAAATCTCTCTTCAAATTCCAGTAACTGCATGCATAAAAAAATTAAACACTCAGAGGCATGTCACAATTCATCATGATTCTTACTGAAAGCACCAAGATACTCTAAAGATTCAATTTGCTAGTCATTTTGGTCTGTTATGCACGTCTTATCAAATAATTTTTTCACAAGGATTCCTTGAGATATTTATCCATTTCTAGAAACTTTCTTTGATATCTACTTCTGGAAGCCTGTCTCTTATAGAAAAAGGCCAATCAATGATGTGACAAAATAACAAACTACTAATGACCCTAGTCATTACTATCGTGATTGTCACACAAAAACTCCCAATAGGCTCGCGAGTCCATCTATTTGTCATCCCATCATCCTATGGGTCTGTTATCCTTTTTCCTCAATGACCGTGGACATGTGGCACACAATCACATAATCTCAACATCAACTTCTTATCTCTTCTAACCGTCACGACAATGCTTATCGCCAACTCACAAATTTGAAACTATTAGTTAGCTTACCCTTGCAATTGTGCAACAAGCATCTCTTTTAACTACTCGCACAGTCGCAGGTCATCCCACTAACAATCAACCAAGCTCGCGACTATGCAAAAAACATCTCCTCTAACCATCGTGAGTCCATGAGAATGTTTATCTCCAACTCGCAGCTTTGAAACTGTTAGTTGTCTTACCCTTGCAATCACACGACAAGCATTTCTTTTAACTACTCGCAAATTCACAACCACACTGCTAACCACACATCAACCTTGTGACCTCATGATTGGTCATGCATTGGCCACATGTCACAATATCGTGAGTTTGCAGTGTGCATTCATGATTTTCATCGCACCTTGAGAGTATATAAAATCACACCACCTTGAAGACTGTTCATCCTTATATCTAACCTTTTTTATTGGCTGCCTCTACCACGTAGCGCACTCGGGTTCATCATTGGTATTCCAAGTCACCACCACATGAAGGTGGGCCCACAAAAATTTCCAATTTAACCAATTTCATGCCACCCTCGCATGAAACAACTTACCAAAAGGGTGCATGCCTTTCTGACACCTTTTTGGTGTGTGTTGGTGGATAAAAACTAGACATAACTCAGTAACACAATCAATGTGGGATAAATATCCTCTAACATTCTTCAAAATCAAAAGATTAAACTTAGTAGGTGCACATTCTAACCATTTTTTTTCATTTTCAGTCATGCATGGGAAACCTATAACTGGCCCAAAAAAATTTTATTTTTGCTTTCACTTGTAAAGCCTTTACCCAAAAGGAGACCGACAAATATTCTTGCAATTCTGGTTTCTCGCAATGACATACTGGGTAATCTCTAAAAATATTATCATGGTAGTCTCAAAATGAGAGTACCAACAGATCCTATTGCACATTCAACAATATCCTATGGATCACAAGTGAAGGTGATAAATCACAAGTTGAAAACATTACAAGGAGAACAAGACAAGAGGATTACTACATTACTGGAGTTGTGGAGTTATTTGATTCCTACACTTGATGTTATGCAACAGAGTGTTAAATAAGCAGAGGTAACACTTGTATTACCTAATATGAGTGCTCTTGAAGTCATGGAAGGGTTAGCTTCTATTTTGCATGAACATATTAAATTCATCATACATTTGTAGAAATCATAGGAGAATTCATTGGATACTGCAAAACAAAATTTTAGAGAAGTTCTTGCAAGGCTATGATCGGTAAGTTTTTTTAAGATAATTTTTGTACCTTTGTCATTGTTTTCAAAGGGGGATTAATCAGTATGGTGAAAATAGAGTTGAGGGAGTGATCGGTATACAGTGTAGAGTAATGAATTGCATATAATTTTATTGCTTTGTATATGTTTTTCCGTCAATACCAAAGGGGAATATTGTTGGCATTATGATGAATTTTGGAGGTGAAATGTTGAGTTTAAGTTTGTCTTTTATGGCATCTTATTAACTCTATTAGTTTTGGTGAATAGGTTACCCTTACTGATTGATAGGATGAATAGGTGAAGCAGATATGTTAAGTGTTCTGATCGGTGAGTAGGAAGACAGTAACAATTTTGAGTTTTGAGTAGCACTCAAGATGATGAGCACATTGGGAGTTGTGATCATTACCAGAGTCTTATATGGTCAGAGTAGTACATATGTACAACCATAATAGTTAACTTAAAATTTTATGAAAGTTATTATTTTGATGAGTGTTTTATGTGAATAGATTGAGTTACTTATTGGTTCCTGATGATCATGGGGTTAAGTCAGTTAATTTAATGTTGGTGTTTTGCATTAAATGTTTTGGGCTGACATGTTAAGGTTTATTGACGCAGATTTTTATGAGTTAAGTAAAGTTGAGGGATGACTTGTGGATTGTTTTTAATGTTTAACCAACTTAAGAACAACTATTTAAAGGGATGCAAAATCAAAGATTTAGGGTTCTTGATCATGTTTTTGGTGGTTTCAATCAGAGACAGAGGTTGAGTATTGTGTCAAAAGTTCAGAGACTTAATTGGATCTTTCAAGAAAGCAGTGTCATTCCAGATCAGCAATTTGAGTTCATTTCTCAAGGCTAACTCTAATAGGTTAGCAAGGTTAAATCCCTTAACAAGGTGGACTTTAACATATCTTATTGTTTAAATTCTCTAACAAGGTGAATTCTGAGAATGATTTATAAATCCTCTAGTGAGGTAGATCTTAATAGATCTCTTTGTACTTCTAACAAGGTACTATTCACTCTTAACCAGGTGAGCCCCTAACAGGTTATTGTAAGCTCCTAACATGGAAACTCTTTTTTACTGCAGTGAAGAGATTTTTGGGTGTCATCCCCACTGTGGTTTTCTCCCTCTTACAAGGGTTTCCACATTAAAAAATAGTGGTATTATGGTTTATGCTTTGTGGTTGATTGAATTACTTTACTTCTATTGCATAGTCATAGTTGCTTGTTTCATTTTGTGGGAGTTACTTAAAATCATATTTAGATTATGTCTTGAATTAGTACATGTGTTTTTCACACTGATTCACCCCCCCCCCCCTCTCATTTNTTATGTCTTGAATTAGTACATGTGTTTTTCACACTGATTCCCCCCCCCCCCCCTCTCATTTCTTCTATATATCCACATTATTTAGCGGTTTCCTAAGGAAATAATGCTTTCCTTAGGGTTATCCTTTTATGCCCATGTACATTATTTTCTCGTGTGCATTATTTTATGCCCTATGAATTATTTAGAAGATTTCCTTTGGAGATAATTATTTCCTTAGGGTGGTCCTCTTTTTTTAATATTTCCTTGTGAACAATTCTTTACTTGGTTATCCTTGGACGAGTTGACTGGCATGATAAAGATTACTAGACTATCAATTCTATCTCTGCACTAATCTATCTTTTGGATGAGTGGAACTAGCATAGCACATGTTTCTAGATAATTTCATACTCTTCCTCCTCTTTCTCTCATGGATCACTTAGCATAACACAAATTTATAGCCCATGGCATCTATGTATTCCTTCTTCTCTATTTCATGCTCTCATAGTTTTTCTAGTTAGTTATATTATGGAATCTTGTCTTATCCTTGGTGTGTTTATTTATCTTCCTATAGTATCACTTGTGCTCTTGAAATAATATTTTTAGCTTGATACTAGTGGTTGAGACATTTTCTTCATCAAGGTCTCTTCAACTAATTGTTTGGAGCCTTTGTTTTTAGTACCAATCCCTTTGTGTTGAGTCTTTTGTCTTTTTCTTTTGTTTTATTTTCCCTTGAACATGATTGTGTGAGTTAATATCCTTGGTTTGGGGGCTTCCATTGAACTTAGTGATGTCTTACCTCTTTAATTCTTTCCCATGATCTCATCTCTTCTCTATCATGCCTCTTTCTCCTACTTTATCATGTGTATGAGTGTAGACTCGTAGCCTTGCTAAAGTGGAGACTAATGTAACATCTTAAATTGTACGCACTACTTAAGTGTGTCCAATTACATGCTTATGTAGTGCCCATTTTAATGAGTTTTAATTCCTATATGCATTATAAGACTTTTAATTTGTCTTTAAGTCATTTCTCTCCATTTAATCAAGATGGGCCCTTAATTATATGTGTGCCCCTTTAATTATTTCATTCAACCATTGTCTTTTGTGTACTTAGACCCTATTAGCATGGGTGGCATATTTTACACATTTCCACTTATCACACCCTAATTTCACACACATTTTTTGAATCCATATATCAAAATTTACCTCTGATTTAAATTTGAGCCTTTTCTTCCTTATAAGGGGTTACTCAAGATGTATGATTTGTAAATTTTATGTCATGTACATTAAGAGGTGCCCCTTACACACTAACTTTGGCTCAAATTTGAATTGGAGATTTTTATTGTGATTTTGAGTGGGATTTTATTATCCTAAGTCAAAATCATTCAAGAATTGAGCCCCAAAATGGCCTAGAGAGGTATAAAAGACATGTCACGTCTCCTATTTTAGGTGAGAAAAAAATAGATCATCAAGCCCTTAAGCATTCAAGAACTCAAGTAATCTAGAATCCAAGGAGCACTCAAGAATATTCAAGAATTCGTCTCATGATGGAAAGCCTAGAAATCATTGTACAAGCATGTCTTTTATCATGTCCTTTTAGGTCTTTATGGAGTCACATTATTGCCTCAACACTCATGATCTCATTTCAAGAATTATTCGTATTGCCAAGGTATATGACACTTATCATTCCTTTACTATTGACATCACACTTCCTTTCCTTATATACAATTTTGTTTCTATTTAAAAGTTAATTCCTAAACAACGGTTTAAATGAGGCAAACCCCTTTCTCCCAATATTCTCTTTGTTATTTATTTGTAGGTGACAAGTGGTAGAGATTTGGATCTAAATTTTGGAAGGCATAACCATCTACCTTAGATCTTGAACTTCCACATTAGTTTTTGGTAGAGAAATGGAAATTCCAAGAAGTAGGGACGAGTCTAGTCAACTCCTACTACCCAGGTCACCCTTGATAGGCATTTTGGGCTCAAATTTTAAGCATAGGGCAGTGGCTCTTTCTACTTCTTTGATATACTTCTAGAATTTTTCTAGTCGGTTTATTGTTTCCCCTACACCTTGAAAACCCCTCCTTGCTCCTTAATACAATTCTACATATTACATCTCCCCATTCCATATTCCACATAGTGAAGGAGAACCCTTAAACCCATTTAGTTCTTGAGTCCATATTAAGCCTAGTGGGCTATTCTCTTTCCTAAAGTAATGACTGGAAAATAGGCCAAAGGTTCTTAGTTTTTTCATTCATTCTAGTAAACACCCCTTTAACCTATTTTCCCTCATTACACAAAGATCCTACATCTTTTTACATTATTGATTCCCTATGCTTTATAGAAGACAATAAGTTCTTTTGACGACTTGTATAGTCTTGTATCTTATCCTGGGAACGTGCATCTCAGTCTTTAAAGTCCTTTATATCTTGCCCTAAGTTTTTTCCCTTATCCTACAAGTCCTTTTCAGGAGCAGTGAGCTCCTTTGCCTCTAGCCTAAAATATTGTAATTAGTTATTCATATAATGAGTGTGATTCTCACCTTGGTTTTCCCCAAATTGAATTTTCCACATTAAAAACTTGTGTATATGTGTTCATGTGTATATGTGTTCATTTAAATATATTTCATTGATGATTATTTGGATAAAGATAAATGATAAGTATTTTTAATAGGAAAAATTAAATTTTTATTTAAGACTTATTCACCCCCTATCATTCGTGTGGTGTGTTCAAAAAAATTAACTTTGGTTGCCTATAGAAAGTACTAGACATTCAATTGAGGTGTCACATAAAGTTGAAATAGTTACCTATGGTTGTATGTGGTTGAAACATACTTGTGTTGAATAATCTTAGACATGCCAACGTTAGAGATTAAAAAAACATACAAGTTACATTAACACATCTAAAAACCTATTTCCTCCACAAAGCTTCTTCCACAACCTCCGATGAGTAGAAACAAGTGCACCCAAGACATATTTGATTTTCTCTTATATATTTTGTGGGTATGCTCTCCCAACACAATATTTAAATCCTACTATAGATTGCTTTCTTGATATGATTGATCCTACAATGCAAACTAGTGGATTAATGAAGAACTCAAGAACAAGTATGAAGAGCTTGCCTCAAGCTTTCACCATTAATGAAAATGAAGATTCAAACTATTAAACTAAGATGAAATCCAAGATTAATCTAAGATTCATACACCATTAACCTATAATGTGATTTTTAGATTCAACAATGAACTAAGATTGAAAAATATGAAAATAAACTATGAAATCCTAGAGCAATACTAACATGATAACAATGCATAAAATGAGAGATGATTTTCAAGGAGTGAGGCCTCCTATTGATAGATTTTTGGAGGGCATGGATGAGGTGGATCTCATGTGGCATCCACATAGGATCCACATGGGATAAAGGAGTGGTCATGCAAGAGGGAGAGTTTCTCGCACATGTATAAGCAACTCTTGATAGTGATGGCTCAATGACAAGTGTAAGAGGGTGGGAGGCCCAAAGTGAGTCACATAATTGGCATCTTCCAAAGAGGAAAGGGGAGACAAGATGTAAGACAAATGGATAGGGTCATTTTAGGAAAAGGGAATGGACAAATTCCATAGGAGGGGTGTTCACACATGTGTGAGCACCATTAAGAGATTAATTGTTGTAGGAATAATTAATCTAAGATTAATTAGAGGAGAAGGCTTAGGGGGGATAATGATGGGTATAGATTAGGAATCTAGGCTAGATTTAGGATTAATCCAAATTAGATTTAGATTAATCATAGCTTAGTAGAATATTGGAATGTGGGGGGAATAAATAAATTAAAATTTATTTAAAGGGGGATTTAATGGAGGGAATTTATTTAAATAAAAAAGGTATTTAAATTAAATTTAGATACCATAGAAGATGAACTAAATTTAATTAAATAAATTTAATAGGTAGGAGAATATAAAGAATATAATTAATTAATTAAAATTAACTGTAATGTTATGGGGGAATATTAATTGAATTCAATTTAATTAATAAGAGTGCTAAGGGACGTTTTTAGACATCTACATTTTTTCCCTCTTTGATGTGGCATCAAAGATGGCGCCGCATGAAAGAAAACAAAATAAGATGCCCCAGAGAGAAAAGTAATTCTAGAAGTTGTTATGAAGAAGAGACAGTGGGAGATTATGCCCCCTTGAGAAAATAATGCAAAAAATAAATTTTGTAGAATTTTCTCAAAAAAAGGCAGAAGGGAGGAAGAAGAATGAGGGGGAAGAGAAAAAAATGGGGAAATTAGCTGGTGCCACAAGACTCTTCCTTTGGGGGGGTTGGGGTATACCTAGGGTAGATCGGGGACATGATGCCCCAATCAAGATGGGGGGATAGTGAATAAATAGGAGCCTCATAATGCAAATTGCAAGAAAGATAAATGAAACTAACTAATGCAACCTAACTACATGAGATTTTTGGGATTGTATTGTGTCAATATAAGAGAGCACACCCAATTTTGAGTTTGCAAGAGGATTTATGCATCACATACTAGAAAGGGTGGATGACATGGTCCCTTTGCATAGACTAGACTCTCAGAAAAACAAGGTATATTTAAGAGCATAGATGTAGATCAAAAATCATGGTAGAACTAATGAAGTGACACTCATGAGTAAGCCACAATACACCCAGGTCTTGATTAGGGACTTGATGGAAGTTTACGAGACCCTACCCCCAATGAGTCATACATAACCATAACTACGTGACCAACAAATATGCACTAAAGTACCCACAAATAGATCATTCTTTTAATGATACATATTCCGATATACACCATCCAAGATACACCAAGATATTAAAGATCAAGGTAATAGTGAGTGGGGTCTATTGAAACACAAAGATAAAATCAACAAAAATGACATCATGACCAAGCAGTGATTCAGTCCAAAGTTCTTTCCAAGAATAGGATTGTGTGATGGAGGATTGATAAGCAGAAACTAGAAGGATGCATCCTAACGGGAAAAGATTGATTTATGTCAAAACGGGAATTCACTAGCAATAGCTATGAAATAAACAAGGAACTCAGAAATTCAATATCCAAATTGATTTGATAAAACTCATGTTATTAAAGTGTTGGGGAAAATCTCAGTGTGATGGGGTGAAGCTCAGTTTGATATGATAAATCTTAGTTTGATAGGATTAGAATGGGTAGAATAGCATGTGATTAGATGATGGAGGAACTTGATTGGATAAAATGATATTGGAGGATAAGATGGATTGAATAGGATGGAAGAAAGATAAATGGATTTGATTAGAAGATAAATGGATTTGATATGAAAGGATTGGATGCATAGATAGAATGGATTGGGTCCAATGAAAAGAGAGAACCAAGGCATGGTAAAGGAAAGTGGGATGGAGATATTTTATGGATGGAAGATAGAGGGATGGAATATGGGGGATTAAAAGAGGGGAAAGAGGTGGATGAGGATTTAAAGACCATGTTGCAAAGGAGTTAAAATTCTCCACACTAAAGGAAGGAAAATCAAGGATTGGAAACATGGGGGATGAACATGTATGAGATTAAAAGATGGTGTGTATTGTACACTCATAGAGTAAATGAAGTCTTGCATTTTCCAAAGCATGCATGATTATTTTAGTATTTTATTGCCTCTAGTTTTGATCAAGAGAAAATTTATGAAAATGGAAGGTGGATGGATAAGGGATATGAGATTGAGGGTATGAATGGAATAGGATAATGGATAATGTATTGAGGAAATGTATAGGATAATCAAGATCAAAGCCATGGGAAATAAGGATGGAGTTATATAGGATTATGGATGGAGGATGAAGGAAATAAATAGAACAAGGAATACGAGATGGAGGAGATGGATAGAATGTCAATATCAAATATTGATAAAGTTGATAAAATTATATAGGATAGTGGATGGAAAAAAAAGTGAGGGATATGGAAGGCACATATGGATGGATGGAATGAATATGATAGTCAAAAGATAAGAAAAAGAGAATGGTGGACTTAGATAGGATGATGGATGGTGGATAAGAGATGGGTAAGTCATGTATGGTGGCATAGAATGGATGGAGATCACACCCAAGTGTAGAGTTCAAGATGATAAGGATAAGTGAGTGGATATATAAATGGATTTCAAATAAAATGAATATGAGATAAGAATATGGTGGAAGGACTCAAGCATCTCCTTCCATGGGTGGTATTCCTTGATATTTTATTTATTTATTTATTTTTAATATATAATGTATCAAGGAATTTTGGATGTTTTCTCATTGATGTTGGTATGATGGTTACATGGGAGATGAAATGTATTTGGGAATGGAGGATAGGGATTTATGTAAAATATTGGATTAATGGGGTGGAATTGTGTACAAGGATTGGTGGATAATGGATGGGAGGTTGGAAGAATTGTGAATAAATGGATGGAGTTGGAAAGATCATCATTGGCACACACCTTGAAGGGTGGTGGAGTTTTGGAGGAGAGGATGGAGTATAAAATATGGATTTTGGGATGTAAGGACCCAAAATAGATGAGGGAGATGATGGACTAAGGATAGTGTATTTGGGTTCATAAGGACCAAAAAAGAATTTGGAAGATGGAGGATTTTTAAATGGAAGATTGGAAGACTTATGAGTGGAGGAAGCTTTTGGATTATAAAATTTTGATGCCAATTTGGATTTTTATTTGAGATGAATTTCTTCAATAAGTAGCTTGGGAATCCACATGATTTTTGAAATTTTCTTTTTGGGCCTTTGTGGCCTTTTGAATTTTTCTTAATTATGGATCATATTTTTCTTATCTTGAACATGCCTTTTAGATGGGACATATTGATCCTTGGATTTTTATGGATTTTTGGATTTGTGAATTTTAGCTCTGGCATCCAATTTTCTTCCATTAGCCATGGTATGGAGCATGAGGATGGGTGGTGTGGAGAGTCTATGGATGGAATGATGGAGAGTGAATGTTGGAAGGAATTGTGTACCTTTGTTGATTTTTATGAAGGATTTGAGGTGATGGAGTGGTGGACTTAGATATGAGGGATGGAGGTATGTAAGGACCCAAAATGTATTGAAGGGATGAAGGGTTTGACTTTGGGACATAAGGACCCAAAATGGACGTAGATGTGGAAGTGACAGAGTTTTGGATATAAGGGCCCAAAATGGATATGGGGGATGGGGGATGGGAACATTTTATTTTATATGGAGGGATTTCATATTTGGAAGGGGTGGAAGGTTTACCAACATCTTGAGACATTATTTTTCCAATGGGATGATTATTAATTTGAACACAAGATGTGAGTCCATGTGAATGGGGAGGAGAGGTGGAAGGAATGATAGATTCTTGAAGGAAGCCATGTTGTATAGAGGTGGAGGAACCAATATCAGATGTACGACGTTCATGGATGGATTGGATGGGTGTGATTGGATGTTTTGGAGGATTAGGATCATGTAGAGGATTGAGATTATGAGGGGGGATAATAGAATTTTGAGATAGATTGGGATCATGACATGGAGATGAAGGGGTAATTTGAACTTGATTTTGGAGAAGATTATGTGTAGGAGTGAAAGGGATTAGTGGAACTTGAAATGGAAGTGGATCATGAGATGGAGTGGAGAGGATGGAATCATGAGATGGAGTGATTTGATCTTGACATGAAGGGGGATCAGTGGATTGGATACATGGAATATCTACATGAAGTGGAGGGGCAAAGGAGGTTAAATATTGACATGGAGGTGAATCATTAATGGATGTAATGCAAGGGATGTCTTGATCTTAATTAGGAATTGGATCATGAGGTGGGTTAAGGAGGATAAGTGGATCTTGATATGGAATGATGGGATCTACATATGGAAAGGTGTCATATGATGGAGGAATATTTAGATATAAATGAGAAGAGGAATCCCTATTATCATGCTTTGGAACAAGGTCTTGACATGTTTGTGATGACATGTAACTGATTAAATGTTTGATAATGATAAGTTGAAGATAATGCAAGGCATTAAATCAGTTAATGGTTTGTATTTTCATTGATGTCAACTTGATATCATCTGTACGGTCATGTACATAATGCTAAAGACTTTAGAGAATCAATGGAAAAAAGGTTATGCTTTTAGAAATGCATAAAAGTCAAGTATTCATTAAGTGATAGATAACACCGATGGAGTGCACACCATCGGTAAAGGCAAAGAAGAAAAGTCACAGTGATACCCGAAGAGTAGAAGACAGAGTTGCCCAACCAAAAAAAATCCAATGATACCCAACGGATGGAGATCCTGAAGCTAACTGGAGTCATACCAATGGAACTGGTAGTTGTAACTGAAAACTAACTGAAGAGTTGACGGACGGAACAGAGAGTTCAGAAAATGACAAAATATCTAGTTGGCAAGAGCTAAAGATAGACTTAACTGGTTGTTTTCTTTGTTTTATTTGACCAGAGTTAAGTAATTGATTTAAAGCTGATTTATATAGTTGGCATAAAGATAACTACGAGACAAATCAGGAGTTATGCTTTAAATCAAATTGGTTGGATTATTTTTCACACCAAGAATCAAGAAATAGTGAATATCATGTTTATATAAGAGACAAGCTTAATTCATTTTCGTATCACATGAAAAGGGGATTAAGGGGAGTGAATAGAAAGAGGATGCTAAAAAGAAACTAATGAAGAACAACTTCATGCACTACTAATCAATCAAGTTGAAGGAGAGCTAAGGAATTCTATAGACATCGACGAACAGTAAGCACAGCATCACAAAGCAGAAAGTATGGAGCACAAAAGAATTTAATTGATGCATTGATTAGATAGGTAATGTACTTAAATAGATCTGAAAATCTGCAATTCAAGTTGCATTAGAAACAGGTCATTTTGTTTCAGTTTAACCATTGAAGCATCAAGTCTCTTAATAGAATAGGACTTAACAGTCTTCTATATATTGAGGTACATCCCAAGGAGTGCCAAAAAGGTTGATTCATGAAAGTAGCATTGGATATGCCCAATGCCTATTGACAGTCTAAGAGAGAGGCTCATTCAAGGATGGTAGCACTAGATGCCCAATACTAAGTGACAACCTATAAGTGTAAAATCCTCTAACAAGGTCACACCTAACAGTGTGTTTGTAACCTTTAATAGGGTTGGCTCCTAACAGGGCTCACAATAGAAGAGTGAAAATTTGGGGTATCGGTCCCAGTGGTTTTTCCCTTAATAGGGTTTCCATGTTAAAATCCATATGTAATATGTGTGTATGATATATTTCTTTACTGTTTTGTAACTTACATAATTCAATCTAGATTCATCGGTATACTCTGCGTATTTAATTTATTTCAGTAAATAGTTATACTACTTATCGGTAATCAAGGAGAATAAGGACAGACAAGGAAAATTGACAGATAGTTAATCATTATAAGTATTTAATGGCATGCACCTTATAGGGACATAATAATCTAAGGTTTATTAATTGGTGGTTAAGTTTAAGGATAAGTTTTTGAGGCAACTGATTCACCCCCCCCCCCCCCCNTTCCCCCCCCCCCCCCCCCTCTCAGTTATTACTAACAATTGGTATCAGAGCTTGTGTGCTTAGAAGGAAGGTTTCAAGACCTAAGACAAAGATCACAAGATGAACAGACGAGATGTACCCAAGTTGAACAAAAATAATTTTGCCTCATGGTAGAGCAGAATAAGACTCCACTTATCAGGTATTGGTAATGATGTTACTCAATTCCTAGAAACTGAATATGTGTTGCGTACAGGAGCACCAACAGTTGAACAAATGAGAGAGAAGCATGAACATAACAGCATGATGATAGAGCTTTCTTCCTCACTCTCCGATGCTAAATTTAAAGATGTCAAAGAATGCAAAACTGCAAAGCAGATGTGGGACAAATTGAAGCTTGTACATGGTGGTGACAAAAATGTTTTGAGAGCCAAGGCAGAAAGCCTTAGAGGAAAGTTTGATGATCTCAAA
>MU227908.1:2588463-2600579 GCA_018584345.1 Thuja plicata
TATATATATATATATGAAGACTTTTTGTAAAGAGAAGAAGAGACATGATGAAAGGAAGGATATGTATGTATGTGAATGGAAGATGTGAGAGCAGAGGTTGATAGAGATCATTAAAGAGATATTACTGGAACTATCTAAGCATTGAAGATGCTTATTTTTGTTCATTATTGAGAACACTTTGTAACAGAAGTTTTTGTTGTAAGATATGTTAGCTCAGTTGGCCCCTAACATGGTGTTGTATACCTTTAACATAGTTTTTATTCCTTTAACATGGAAATTTACTATGTAATATTCATCTCCTAACAGGGCTAGGTCTACTAACAGGGACATTAAACTTTAGTGTGTGCTTGTGGGTACCATCCCCACCAGGTTTTCCCTTGGCCAGTGTTTCCTCGACAACACATAATGGTGTTGAAGTTATGTATTGGGTAATGTGCATTTTACACTTAAATATGAATAAAGGACATCTGAGATGCCTATTTCTTTACCATTTGAAGAGCAGTGACCTAAGACAAGTAGAGATTAGAGAGTAGCAGACTATCTAATAGCTATATTGCATGATTGATCGAAGTGGGAATTCAAAATTCAACATGATTAAGGTATTTACATCATCTACTCATACATAATCTATGGATACACCTTTGATTTATGATGTTGTAGATTGACCTAGATACAAATTCAATAAACATTCATTTAAGTCTTGTGAAGATGACCCTGAAGGAGCATTTTCTCAGACACCGCACGACATCTTGTGTGCAGAGGATGTTAGGAATTACATTCATTGCAAGTATGATATATTGGGTGTTGATGAGATTTATACTAAAATAGAATACATGAAAGATAATGGTAAAATGAAAGATGAATTCAAACACATAGATGACCTAAGAATTATGAAAATATTAGATCTATATGAGTTCAGCGAAGATGAATGGTTCAAAATCTTACTTAGTAGAGTTCATGATCAATTCATCTGGATAGGAGAACAACCTGTAAAGATCTGTAGTTGGTTGATTCATGAGATAACTGGGTTAGACAACACTAGAGTTATCATTGTGGCTAAGAAGAACATAAAGAAACAAGTTGAAACCCTAACACATTCTAAATGGGATATGTGAGCTATGACAGTGAATGATATTTTCCTACACTATGTCAAAATAATTGTGATGATACTTGGATACAAATTATACTACAGTAGTAGACCTAATTCATTTTTTGTAGGAGTCATTATGATGGCTAACATGATGATAAAGGAAAACACTAAATATAACGTATGCAAAGTTTTGGCACAACAATTCTTGGAGAATATAAAGCTAATTAAGAAGGATAAATCTAAGACTTTTGGATTTGGCTCACTCCTAGTTTATATGTATATCCACATTGAGCATAAGTTTCTAGGCATGCACCCTAGTGCATGGAGAGAAGGGATACCCACTAGTATTCAGACATCAAAGAGCTACCAAAGGAAAAATAGCACATGGGTTGATGGTGAACTGTTTG
This sequence comes from Thuja plicata, assembly GCA_018584345.1. Taxonomy (NCBI): domain Eukaryota; kingdom Viridiplantae; phylum Streptophyta; class Pinopsida; order Cupressales; family Cupressaceae; genus Thuja; species Thuja plicata. The sequence goes on from MU227908.1 coordinate 2,589,961, forward strand.
GCATGATCATGATTCTTCAGAGGCAAATGAAAGAAAGATTCAAAATTCTTGAAGAGTTAGTTGAGAAATACAAGGATGGAATTTGTTTCATGGTTGAAACTGATTATGTATGTTTTGAGGAAGTTCTACCTAGAAATAAATGGTGTTACCATATGGGTTATGAAGTCAATTCATAAGTTATAACTATGCATATTGAATATGTTTTGGCATATGAATTTGATACATCTGAGGAGAGATGGGGCACATATGAAGAAAAATTAGGTAAAGTCAGAGAAGAGAAGACTAGAGGTATGAGGAAAAGAAAAGTAGAAAACATTATTGATGACTATGGAACTAAGGCAGGTTTAACCAAAGAAGAAATGAAAGAAGTAAGGAAGAAGATAGTAGAAAGATCTTCTGGGTTGGCAAGTATTGCTACTACAGCCCTTCCACCTCTGGAGATTGAGTAGGTAGCTAGTCCACCTTTTATAGTAATTAATGTAACCATCCCTTCACCACCACAGAAGACATCGCAGGAAGAGATAGTAAAGCTTGTACCTTAGAGAAACACAAGATCCACTAAACTGGATTCACCTCCTAAGGAATAGAGGACTGAAGGAGAAGAGAAGAAAGTCAAAAAAGAGACCACAAGTGGCAGACATGTATGGAAGCCCAATTTGAAGATGTTGGAGAAGAGATCTATTGAGCAAGGAAAGATAGTTTCAATGGACTAATACTATGATAGGTATGAGGAATCTGATAAACTAAATATTGAATACATAGTGGTAAATCACTTACTTGTTTTCAAGAAGAATCTACTAGAGATAGAGGGAAGTATACCTGAGGATCTATATGGTAAATTGGAGATAAGAAAATAGCTAGCACTTATTGAAGATGAGGCTATAAGAAATAAATCTATTGATGACATGTTTCCATTAGTTTCAATATAGGGGAGAGAGAGAGAGAGAATATTGGGAGCACTCAAACCCTTGTTGAGAATCAAAGAAAGATTAGTGAAAATTATGGGTAGGAAATATGAGGAAGTCTTAGAGGAGACTCAGAAGGCTTTAGATCAGATACTAATGAGTGATATTCCTAAGAATACTCCACCTCCTAAACATACTAGGCCTACACCTATAGGAATTCGAGAATGGTCTAAGGCAGCTAAGGTAAGATTTGAGAAGAGAGAAGATGTCATGCAACCATATTTCTATGTTTCTAGTGTGCTTGTGACCCTTGACACTTCACTTGATGAGAAGGACCCATTTGTAGGAAATATTGACAACTTAGTGGCAAATGAAGAGGAAGAAAATAAATATCTGAGAAGAAAGGAGATAAGAAGACTAAGGTAATCACTAGAGCAGTCAATACTATGAACAAAATACTCCCAGTAGCTATTTTTTTTCAAGGAAAGGATGAAGTAGAGAATCTGAGTTTGGAACTAGATGATTTTGATAGTCACTATGAGTCTTTAGTGCAGATTGTTGGAGAGAAGGTAGAGAAGAGTTATCAAGAGAAGAAGTTGAAGTAATTTTTCTAGTCTATTTCATGGGACTTGGGAATTCTGAGAGCAGCTACATCAAAGGCCAGAAGTTGTGTTACACATGGAAGGATGTTATTCATATACTGCATGAACCCTATCAGACACATTCATAATATTGAAGATATTATTGCAAAAGATAGGGCAATTCTGAACAGCATGATGGACAGTTGTTAGACCTCCTCACAATCTGTAATAGAGATGGACAAAGAGGTCACAAGGATTCTTCACAATTTTAATGTCTTGGATATTGAGAAAGGGAGATTGATGACAAGATTTGGTTTTTTGAAGAGCCTAATCACTCCTAAGATATCAATTCTTAAATCTCATCTATCTGACATGGAGAAAATTGCATAATCATTGACTAACTCTATGCCCATGGAGTTAAAGGGAGTAGAGACATCATCTTATGCACTGAATGGACTAATTCATGTTATTCATTTATTGGTAGAATCATGGAGTGCATAAGTGAAGATCTTGGAAGATTCCTTTCAAGAAATTTTGAAACTGGTGAGCAAGCACTAATTCAATATTTTTGTAAATTTTTGATGCATCATTTTCATTGTTGTCAAAGGGGGAGAAGAGAAGAAAAATTAATTAAGGATAAAATAAATGTGTGTGTGTGTGTGTGTGTGTGTGTGTGTGTGTAAAGAAAAAAAGATAAAATAGTGAGCTGGGACACTTAGTCATTTTTCGCTAAGTGTTGTCATCAATGCCAAAGGGAGAGATTGTTGGCAAGTGGTGTTTTTGGTATGGTATGAGACACTTATGGTTTTTAATTTATGGTAGCACATATGATATATTGATCACTTGGAATGAAGTTCAGTTTTGGAGATAGAATCTTGAAAATGACTAAGTACAAAAGCAGAAATACAGTGTATAACAATATTGTTTTGGACAACGAAGATCGAGTATGATTTTTTATGACTAGAGGGATTAGAGGAAGATACTATGGATTATTTATGACCTTCACCTAAGATCAATTTTATTTTGGTGATGATTACAAAGAGTTAGAGAGATTTGAATACATGTGTAGATAGCAGAACAACGTAACAGACCAGTTGAACAAGTAGTGATTATTTAAGGAGTATGTCGTGGAATCCTGGCAAGCTAAGTTGAATTCTAATTTTGGATAACCTATATTTTTGTTATGTAAGAGTGTCGACTTTGAATTTTCTCTTTACATTATTAATTCTATTTTGTATTGAGAGCCAACTATGTGATAATAATTAAGAGAGCCGACTTGATGATGAAATATATATATATATATATGAAGACTTTTTGTAAAGCGAAGAAGAGACATGATGAAAGGAAGGATATGTATGTATGCAAATGGAAGATGCAAGAGAGGAGGTTGATAGAGATTGTTAAATATCTATGACTGGAACTATCTAAGCATTGAAGATGCTTGATTTTGTTCATTACTAAGAACACTTTGTAACAGAAGTTTTTTTTGTAAGAGTTGTAACCTCAGTTGGCCCTTAACAGGGTGTTGTATACCTTTAACAGGGTTGTTATTCCTTTAACAAGGAAATGTACTATCTAATATTCAGCTCCTAATAGGGATAGGTCTCCTAACCAAGACATTATACTTTAGTGCATGCTTGTGGGTACCATCCCCACTGGGTTTTTCCCTTGGCCAGGGTTTCCTTGACAACAAATAATGGTGTTATGAGTTATGTGTTATTTTTTATGTTCCTTTCATTATAGTAAGCTTATGGTTTATTTGGAATTCGTTTAATTTTAATTTAAATTGTTTTAATACTAATTCACCCCCCCCCCCTCTTAGTATTACTCAATCCTAACATACAAATCCACAGAAGATGACCCTAAATGTGAGTTTTTGAAAAAACCCTACGACGTGCTTCATGTAGAAGACATTAAGGCTTACATACACTATAAGTATGATTCATTTGGAGACTTTGAGATCTACAAAGATATGAAAGACATGATTAAGTATGATGTAAAATGGAAGGATGAGTTCACTCTTTTATAGAATCTAAGCATCATGCAAATGGAGGAACTCTACGAGTTCAATGAGGAAGAATGGATTAAGATTTTTCTTAGTAGAGTCTATGACCAGTTTCTATGGATATGTTAGAAACCTGTTAATATTTCCAGTTAGTTGATTCATGATGTGACTGGGTTGGATAATATAGGAATTATCCCTATTTTAGAGAAGAACATGAAGAAACAATTCAAAACCCTAACACATTCTAAGTGGGACAAGAGGGAAATGACTATTGCTAACATCTTTCAGCAAGATGTGAGGTTAATTTCTATGATTTTGGTATACAAAATTCACTATAGTTTTCGACCTAATTCAATTTCTATGGGAGTCATTGTAATGTCTTATAAAATGGAAAATAAGAATGTGAAATATAATCTATGTGAAGTTCTAAGATATCAATTCCTAGAGAATGTCAAGTAGATTAAGTGAGATAAATCAAAAGCATTTAGGTTTGGATCTTTAGTGATACACATATAGTTTATAAGTTTCCTAGAATGCACCCTAGGACATGGAAAGGTAGTGAACCCAATAGTATTCAAATAACCGATAGTTATAGAAGGAAAAATAGCACATGGGTTGATGGTGAACTCTTTGTAATGTTTAAAATTCTTCAAAGACAAATGAAGGAAAGAGTGAGGATCCCTGAGATAATAGTTGACAAATACAAAGATGTAATTTGTTTCATGGTTGAAACTGATTGTGTATGCTTTGAGGTAGTTGAACAAAGGAAGAAATGGAGTTACCCTATATCTTATGAGGTTAGTATAGAGGTTCTTACAATGAAATTTGAACATGTTCTCTCTTCTGAGATTGATTCTTCAGAAGAAAGATGGGGCACTTATGAAGAAAAATCTGCCAAAATCATAGATGAACAAACTAGGGAAGTGAAGAAAAGAAAAATTGATAAGATGGTTGATGATATTGTAGAGAAGATAGGTATAAATAGAGATTATATGAAAGAGGTTAGGAAGAATATGGACAAAGGAGTTTCTATATTGGTGAGCATTTCTCTTGCAACCCTTCCACCTCTTGAAGTTGAAGATGTTAGTGTTTTACCTCCTACTATGGTCGATGTACCTGATACCACTCCTACACCACCTAAGAGGACATTACAGACTGAGATAGTGAAGGAAGAAAAGATTCCTATGAGAAGGGTAAGGTCCTCCAAACAAAATTCACCACCCAAAAGGTAGATGACTGGCGTAGAGAAGAAAGAAGAAGAGAAGAAAGAAGAAAAGAAAACTGAAGAGAAGAAAACATAGGAGAAAACTGATAAACCAACTGAGAGACAATTTTGGAAACCAGATCTAAGGATGCTGGCAAAGAGGATAGTTGATCAAGGAAATTTGAATCAATTACCCAGATACTATGATAGGTACAATGATAATGATAATATCCTGATTGATGACATTGTTATTAATCACATGCTAATATGTAAGAAGAATCTACTTGAAATGGAAAGTAGTATTCCTAAGGAGTTATATGAAAAATTAAAAGTAAGGAAGCAGTTAGCACTAAAAGAATATGATCAGGTAAGGATAAAAGGTATATAAAATACACTACCTGTTGTTTCATATGATGAAAATGAGAGAATAATGAAAGCTATTAAGCCCCTGTTGAGAGTAAAATCAAGATTGATAAAGATTATGAGGAGAAAGTATGATGAAGTTATAGAAGAAACCTACAAGGCTATTGATAAGGTACTAATGGAAATTGAACTAGAAAATCCATCACCTCCTAGGCTCAAGGCTACTAATCCCAAAACCATTCTGAGAGGAGAGTCCTCTAAATCTACAGATGTACACATTGACTCATCTAAGGATGAAGATGACAGTAATCAATTTTTCAGTATAGTGAAGTAACCATAATTCTTTTTTGTTGGTGTTCCTATGTCTTTGGATAGTTCAAAAGATATGGGTGACCCTTTCAAGGGAATACTAATGATATAGTTAGTGAGGTAGATGGAAGTAATAAAAAGAGTACAGTTAATCTTGACTCATTGACTGGGGATAAAATAAAAGGAGCTACTGAAGAAAAAGTTAAAGACACTAAGGAAGAAATTCAAGAGAGTTTGGTTGAATTAAAGAAGGAATATGAGACTGTATTTGAAGCTAAACATGAAAATGATGTATCCATTCTTGTTTCTTCAACTCTATTGTTGGCAAGTAATGTTAAACCTATGAACGCTCATGTTGATGGCATGGATGAGGATGAATTGATGAATTTTTCATACAGAGCCTTTGCTAAGGCTAAGGAGAGATCAAAACATACGACATAGAAGAAGAAAAAGGTATTGGACAGGGTCGTAGATAGAATAAAAAAAAATTATACCCTTACCTTTCACCTTTAGAGTAATGATACAATGGACAATCTGAATAAAGTCCTTTATGACTTTGATGTTCACTTCACTTCTTAGGAGAAGGTTGCAGACATGAAAGTTAAGAGAGTACATGGAAAATAAGTTGGAGGAGATATGTCAGTCACTAAAGTGGGATATCATTATATTGGATACCACTATCTTTGGTATTAGGTCCTGCATTGAGAAAGGAAAGAAGATGTGTAGCTATGGCATAAACCCGTATAGGAATGTACAAAATGTAGTAGACATAATACATAATGATGAGAAGACAATGGATGATTTGGAAAATAATTATGAGTCCTCCTCAAAATCTATTTTTGAGATGGATAAGGAAGTGTCTAGGTTAGTGGAAAAAATTAGTGTGCTAGAACTGAGAAGTCTAGAGTGTTGGGAAGATTTTCTATGTTGAGGAGTATGCTCACTCCTAAACTATCAATTCTGGAGAAACGCCTGGAGGACATGGAGATAGTGAAGAATTTTCATGATGAAGATTTACCTACGGTATTGATGGATGCAGAGATATCATCATTTTCTTTGAATGGTCTTATTCATGTAGATCAGACCTTGGAGAAGACATGGAAATCAGACTCAAAGATCTTGGAAATATCTTTTCAAGGTATTCTTCACATGGTATGAATTTTTGGAGAGTAGCTCTACAATTTTGATATAGTTAAATTATTTACTATACCTTTTCTGTTGATGTCAAAGGGGGATTAATAAGTATAGTGTGAAAAATGTAGATAGTTGTAATAAGTAATGAGGGAGTAATAAGTCATGTCAGTAGTTTGGCATTTGACACTTAGTCATTTTTCACTAAGTGTTGCCATCGATGCCAAAGGGGGAGATTTTTAGAAAGTAGCCTAATGAGCATAGCTTAGAGGTTTTCATTTATGGAAACATTACTTATTGGTATGGTCGCTTGGAGTGTGATACAGTTTTGGTGATTCTGATTGGAAAAATGACTAAGTCTAGGAAGCAATTGACATGGTACAGCTACACATTTTTGTCTGGCGAGCACAGTATGTGATGTCTTAAAACCTATGAGCTTAGAGTAATGTATTATGGTATGTAGTAGACCTTCAGCTAAGGTTTCTTGTATTTTGGAGTTGACTAGAGAGAGTTACAGCTTGATGAGGTTACAGGAAGACAGTGCAGTAGTGTAACATGGCAGATGAGTGATCGCAATGTTTAAGGGAGTAAATTGTGGATTCTAGAAGTGCTACTTTGGATTTGGTTTGGGTCCTACCCTACCTTTGTGGATATATGACTTTCAACTATGTATTTTCTATTTGATTATGTGTTGGACACTTTTTGTGATGTATTTGTGAGCCAACTAGAAAGGTTATGAGATTGAGTATATATGTGAAGATGTTTTGAGATGCAAAGATGAGTATGGAATAGATAGATGCATTATGATGTCAGAATCAGAAAAAAAATATTGTGTGCTTTAATTGGGACTACTTGAGCATAGAAAATGATTGTATAATTCATATTGATAAATCTTTGTAACAGACAGTTTTGTTTTGTAAGAGAAGTGAGCTCCTTGTATACCCCTGATAGGGTTTCTATACTTTAATGGGGATATGTACTAAATGTAATATTCAGCTCCTAACAGGACTAGGTCTCCTTACAGTAACACTATACTCTTAGTTCATTATTTATGGGTATCATCCCCACTAGGGTTTTCCCTTGGCCAAGGTTTCCTCATTAACAAATCATGGTGTTATGAGTTGTTTAGTTTATGTGTATGTTCTACTTATATCAGTAATTGCTTCATTAAGTTTGAAATTAAAGTGTTGAAATACTGATTCACCCACCCACCCTCTTAGTATTACTTAATCCTAACACCTCTAAGAAACTGAAAATGATGGATTTTGGAAAAGTTTGGTAAGTCACTCTTTTCATATGGGGACGTTGATTCTCAGACGCAAATGTTGATCTACAAAGATGCAGGTTGCAGGTCAGAGATGACAATTTAGGATTTTGACTGATTTTGGACTATTTTAGGTCAATTTGTTCATTGGAAAGAACTGGTTTTCAACATACATCAAAGGCATTAACTATGCTAAGCATACCTTGACTCATATTTTTGACATAACTGATAGTTATTAAAGACACGCGTCTAAAAACATCCCTGCAAGGGATAAAGAAACCTTGTAGGAGACAAGCAATTGTGACTTTGGGGAATTTGATACTAATTTGAAAATTTGATGTGTGCATGTTCAAGTGACTCTTTCAAGCCACCTATATTTTTACGTGGTTTAACACAATGAAGATAGTACAAATAATAGCTACCTTAAGGAATTGGCTTCGCATGAAATATTATAGGCCCATTTCTTAGTAGTCTTTTTGCTCACACAACAGTGTCACCCCCAGAAGGGTGCCCATTTTTTTTCTTTTGCCAGGTATTGTTTCCATGCTACAAAGATCTCTTTCACAACACAATACCCTAGGACACGTAGGATGGGAATCTTGGGGGGAGAATCTTCCCTCCCCTTGCACTACAATAAGTCATCATTTAGAGGTGAATCTAGTAGGCTACTAATTTACAGTTTCTAGTAAGATCTGTGGTGTCCCCCCAATTAGTTTGTACATGTGTGAGACACTTAAAGTTAAGTCTCTAGTGGACCACATTGGCTCCTTAGGTACTATTCATCAAATCCAAAATATTATCCACACACCATGCCTGAGCTTGGTGGGATTGAGATAAGTTTTTGTTTAGTGTCTCATTTTTATACCAACAGGGGTATTTACTGGTTTGAGGTCATCCTCTAAAGGGGAAACACACCCTCTAGATAGGCCTCTCTAGAAGCTAGATTAATCTAAGATTTCTCTTCACCCAAATTCCACAAAGGTGAGGGGAGAGGATGCGGCTATATTTTAATCTTGACATCATGAAAATTAAGCGATCTATCTAATTAAAAATAGCTCGAAAGAAGTGTTGAAAAACACTTCTTCAAACACACCAAGAAGAGTTTATTTTCCAAATTGAATCTAATTAGAGAAACTAAGTATGATTTACCTAAGAAAAAGACACAATAGTATGGTTAAGCATGCAACTTCAATTTATTTCCCACACATTCAAGATTGGATATGGTTAATTTGTTTAAGCAACATCCATTCAAAGACTAGTGTTTAAAGCATAGAAGTTCATTCCCAAAATCCATTAAAATCCAAGGAAACCTGCATGAAAAATATTAGTAATCTTAAAGTCTTCAACCCTAAAATGTTGCAAAAACACAAATGGATTAGTAACACTTGAAATCAACAAAAAAAAAATCTATGATAGGGCGGAAATAGAAGGTTATAATAAATTCTCCACTGAAATCATGTTAGAGACAATATGTTGATTCTTGAAATTTGACCAAGTCTGAAATTTCTTGAAAACCCCTAGAAAACTAGAATCTTTATCTTAATTCCTATGATACTAAAGCCACTCTCAAACATCCTGAAACTATATACATAAAATGTAAATTAAGTATAAGAAAGGAAGAGTATTTATGGAATTTTATGTATGGTCTTGATGCTGAAAATGGCCTTTCAGGGCTTGACGAACACACAATAATCCTCAAGAAACCACCCAAAAGATACCCATCTCCCATAACTAGTTAAAAAATAAAATACGGCATAGACAAAAAAGACAAGTCATAGATGCCAATCTACGTAGACACTAGTCAAACTAAGTAGATGATGGTCAACTATCACAGACGTCGATTTGTACAGATGTTGATCTATGCAGACAACGTTCTTAGGTCATAAACGCCTCTACGTAAACAAATATGTTGATGCATGATTGGGTCTGCAAAATTTTAAAAAAAAAATTAAAAAAAAAAATTTTAGGGACATGGGTCCCACCGGGCGTGCCAAAATGTATGTGATTGAAAGCTACCTATGTGGAACAATCTTAGACATGACAACATTAGAGATTAAAAAAAAAATATACAAGTTATATTAACATATCTAAAAACCTAGTTCCTACACAAAGCTTCTTCCACAACCTCCGAAGAGCTTAAACAAGTGCACCCAATACTTGTTTGATTTTCTCTTAGAGATTTTGTGGGTGTGGTCTCCCAACACAATATTTAAATCCCACTATTGATTTCTTTCTTGAGAAGATTGATCCTACAATGCAAACTAATGGATTGATGAAGAACATAAGAACAAGTATGAATAACTTGCCTCAAACTTTCACCATTGATGCAAATGGAGATTCAAACTATTAAAATAAGATGAAATGAAAGATTAATCTAAGATTCATTCACCATTAACCTAGCCTGTGATTTATAGATTCAACAATGAACTAAGATTGAAAATCATGAAAATAAACTATGAAATTGTAGAGCAATACTAACATGATAACAATTCATAAAATGAGAGATGATTTGCAAGGAGTGTGTTGGTGCTCAAATCAAAAGATTGGATTTCCTATGGACTTTCCAATCCAATGTTGGGAAACCTGAGTGATTTGGCCAACTAACAAGTCACAACCAAGGCAAGGTTGGAACTTCTGCAATTCTAGCTCTGCAAAACCAAGGCTGGTAGGCCTATACCTTGACTTATCCTTCAAGTTACAAGGATTTTTATAGTAGATAAGAAACACTTCCTCTCTCAAGTATGGCAAGGAACTTGAAATAAATCTAACAGAAAGCAATATATCATGAACTGTAAACTGAAATACTTTAAGTAATTGAAAGAATGTTTAGTAAATGTGTATGTAATTTGAAATGAAT
>MU227908.1:2611304-2625274 GCA_018584345.1 Thuja plicata
TGATGTCATCAACAAATATTTTAGCAATCAAAGTGTTAGCATCAGTATCTTCCTTCAAATAAAGATTATTGTTTTCACTAGTCCTTACAAATCCAATACTTATAAGATAGGAATGAAGTCATTCATATCAGGCTCTAGGAGCTTTTTTTAATCCATACAATGCTTTATGAAGTCTACATACCATGTTTCTCTTGTCTGGATCTACAAATCCTTCTGGTTGCTCAATGTATACCTCTTCTTCAAGTATTCCATTTAGAAATGCAGACTTGACATCCATTTGATAAACCTTGAATCCTTTATAATTATCATAAGAAAGTAGTATTCTTACACCTTCTAGCCTAGCAACGGGTGCAAAGGTTTCTCCATAGTCAATGCCTTCCTCTTGTGCATACCCCTTACATACTACTCTTGTTTTGTTTCTTGTGACTTCTCCATTCTCATTCAGCTTATTCATTAATATCCATTTAGTACTGATGACATTCTTATCATCTGGTCTTGGCACAAGTGACCATGTATTGTTCTTCTCAATCTTCTCAATCTCATCATTCATAGCACTTATCCATTCTTCATTATCAAGTGCTGCATTGACAGATTTTGGTTCAAACTCACAAATTAAACAATTTGAGTTTAAAGACTTACTTCTTGTTCTTGTACCAGCTTTCTTATCTCCTATGATCTGGATCTCTGGATGGTTCCTTCTTACATATCTTGCAAGCATAGGTATAGCTCTTTGTCTATCAGCTTGATCATCATTTTTTCCTTCATTGTGTTCTTCATCACCTTGCACATTATTTTGATCATTATCCTGACCGTCGATATTTGCACCCTGATCATCGGTTGCAAAATTCTATTGTTTATGAATCAAGCACTGTTGCTCGGGCAGAGTGTTGGGTTCTTCACAGTATACAAACTTGTTGTAGTCCTTTGGTTCTTTTGTGCTTTCCAGCTCATTCTTTTCTGCAAATTCATCTATCTTTACATTTGCACTTTCAGCAATTTTGTTAGAAGCCTTGATAAGACATTTATAAGCCTTTTTTTTGGTTGAATACCCTAGAAATATACCTTCATCACTCTTGGCATCAATATTTCCATTTCTATCATCCTTTAAGACATAACATTGACTACCAAATATTTTCAAGTAACTTACATTGGGTGTTTTACCATACCATAGCTCATAGGGTGTCTTCTTTGTGTCTTTCTTCAATTGTACTTTGTTTAATGTGTAGATAGAAATACTAATAACTTCCCTCTAGAAGATTTGGGTGATGCCTTTCTCTATCATTAGTGTTATGGCACAATCAACTATGGATCTGTTCCTTCTCTCAGCAATCTCATTTTGTTGTGGTATTCTTGGTGCAGAAACTTATTTTTTTATACCATGCTCATTACAGAAATTAGTGAATTCATCTGATATAAACTCTCCTCCTCTATCTGATCTCAAGCATTTTATATCCTTACCACTTTGTTTCTCTACCATAGCCTTATACCATTTAAACATCTTGAATGCTTCAAATTTATCTTTTAGAAACATAATTGTCATCATTCCAGAGTAATCATGAACAAAGAGAATAAAATATCTATCTCCATAATAAATCTTTATCCTCACTGGTCCACATAGATTAGTATGGACTAATTCTATAATATCATCAGATGTATAGGTTTTACTTTTGAAACTAGACTTTGTCATTTTACCTTTTTGACAATTCTTGCACATGATGTTGTCAGGATTTGACATCGTCGGTAAGCCTCTTACATTTCTCCTTCTACTTATTTTCATCATGTTTTCAAAATTCACATGACATAATATTTTGTGCCACAACCATATGTCTTCATTTCTAGTCATTAAGCAAGTGGTGTTAGTATCATTCAGATAGAATAAGTTACCTTTAGTCTGTGAACCGCCTCACAATAGGCACTTAGTAATCGTGCCCAAAGCCTCTCTTAGGAATAATGTATTCAATCTAAGGATCACTTCTCCCACCATGAGGTGCATTTATTTTGTCAACCCAGGGATGTATACTTGAAATGGTACAGCACAGTATGTGCACTAAGCTCCTTAAGGATCCAATCTACCTATGTTGCAGGAATGTAAAATACATGAAAGGAATATATACTAGGGCTGCAAGAAGGGAAACACACTTAGTCCTTACTAAAATGAATTCTACAACTTGCAAAGTTCTACTGAAATATATTCTTTCAACCTAGAGCATTCACTATAGCTATCCTTGCAGGTGCTATAGGAACATTTACGAAGTACAATGCTGAAGGAAGAAACTGTAATCTTATATCTAGAATACTGGAAATGCAGGAAGTAAATCTATTCTACTTCTACTCTAATCCACCTACCAAGTGGGCCCCCTTGGCTGGCTTCTGCTAATCTATAAACATAGAATATGAACCAAAAGTTACTTCATTATCTTTCAAAACTGGTTACATGAAAAATAAGACATGAAGCTGAAAATGAACTTGCTGAACAAGATATATCAGAGCATTGTTCTCCTTTCAAAAATCTAAACTTACAAACAAACAGCCTCCTCCCTATAAATAGAGGATTGACTTCTTTATTCCAAAATAGAAAAGGAACTAACTAACTAAAACCATGCCAAAGAAAGAGAACATGAAGCTCAACGGCCCATGACATGCACAAATGAAGTATGGGCAATCAAGTCAACATGCTGGTAATCTGGAGGGAATATAGCAGAGCTATATTTATGCATCTCTGAAATAGTGGCTCCTAATTTGTGGCAATCGTGTCTTCTATTGCCATGATGGCTTATCTTCACGAAGCTGGTCTTTACGTCCTCCTTCAATGTTGTCGACCACTCCCAGTGACTCCTACTCCCTGGCAAGATTAGTTAATATGCAAAAGATATTCATGCAAGTAGCTTATCAAATTAATCTAGATGTTAGAACACACATTCAGATTATTATATGAAATACTGCAACATATATATAATATTGGTGTAATATGACATATCTATTCCACCCATGGCTTAATGGTTCTTTTCTGTACTTAACAAAAGTTCAACTAACTTAAAGTTCACAATTGTTCTAATAATACTTGAAAATAGAGTGCAAGGACTAATATAGTAAAGATAGTAAAATAGGCTCATCATTTTCCCCTTGGCAATCTAAATTCTTGTCCTCAAGCATTATATCTTCTGATAATTGCCCTGAAATCTCAAACTTTTTTTCTTCCTCTCCTTTGACTTTTAAAGGTGTAATAGAACCCCCTTGTTCTCTCCCAAACACCCACTCTGTGATCTTCTTGAAGTCAATCCAGTCTATCAGTGTTGATGTCATATAGGGGCTAGAGGAGCATCGGTGGTTACATGGTGAGTGGACACCAAAGTTCCTGTCTAGTTTTCCTTCCCAGTTGTATGTATTTTGGCGCTCTTTGGATAGCTTCTTGGAGGTTGATAGGACTGTGTGGTTCTGATCTCTTCAATACCTCGGATAACCTACCCCATCTACTTCTGACTCCGGTCAAGGCTCTCTGAAAGACAAAGTAAGATAAACCATCATATTCTGCATAAACCTCTGTTCTAATCCCAAAAATTGTGTCCCTTTTTTCTTCCTTAATTTTTCCTTAAGTCAAACTGAACCAATCTCTGAAGAGTGTAGCTGGCTTGCTACTCTCTGCTCTTAATGGTGATGGCTTTGTTTTCTCCTGTTCCCTATAATTTTCCAATTGTTTATCATAGTTGGATTCATTGTGCATCCAGGACATTAATTCCCTTAGGTGGATATCCCCTATGTAGAGTAGAGGATTTCACTCAGTCTCAGCTGGGATAGTGAAATTATGCATGTATAGTTCACAGAGGAAATTTTGTTGTCATGAGGGAAGAGTCTGATAAAGACCATAAAACTCTTGGGCTAACTTGAACTCAGAATCACTATCTTTAATGGTCATCACTAGTTGGAACAAGAGGAACTATTCTTTCAAACACATGGTATAGACCCTAGGAGGTGGCCTACACGCAATGATCTGATCAGCCAATTTGAGGGCATGATCCATTTTCTATTTTTGTTTTTCCAGTTTTTCTTTCAATTCTGCAATTTCTTCCTCTTGCTCTGTTATGACCTTCTTTAGTTTCTTATTTTCTTCTCTCCATCGAGTTTTTGTTAACATATATTTATTATGCAATCCAAAGAGAAGCATTTGTAATGTGATTGGGCCACTATCTTCTGTCTGATTTCTTTGCCTCCTCTGTTCCTTCCAAGACTGCTCTAGGAAACTTACTAACCATGTTCTATTGTAGGGTACTAAGGCATTTTCTTCATGGGCTGACTAATGGATTACTGAGGCATTCTACTCGTTAATGACTGGAATATCCTGATGGATTTCCTGGGAACTATTTTGAAAATCACCAGGTTCAGCTTCATAATTTTCTGTGGAGTGCGGAGGAAAGTCTGGAACTGTAGACTGATTTGGGGAATTGTCTAGAATTATTTGCACATTGGGATGTTCATCAGATTGCATAGGAGAAGTGGGTTGGCTTATGGAGGATTCCCTAGGGAGATTCCCTCTCATTCTAGGACTCCTTTGCATAGGGGTCTCCGTAATTTCTACAGCCTTTTCTTTAGTAGTCTTCTTCGGCTTCTCTGCTGTAGGAGTAGCTGTTGCAGGAACAGGCTTCCTTTTCTTCCCTTTCGAAGAAGTAGGGATTTGTGGTTTGGCTGTAGGAACTGAAGGTTCTTCCTCTAATTTTCATTTTCCTTTGGCTCGGGAAGAGGTAGGTACATTTCTCTCATGAGCAGGTAAGGGCACATTTCCTTGAAGATTTATGATTTTTTCCCCTTGGGTACCTTTTTCGATGGCTGGGTTAGTTGGTATTACATTATCATGTCCAATTTGTTCATTAGGGTTAACCTGTGGTTATAGGGTTTTGCGCTAGACAAACTCCGACCATGTCATGGGAGAGGCATCCCTAAGAGATCTTTCAATTAACAGTTTAAATAGGGCATGGTGGGTAATAGAATTTGTATTCCCTTTTTGGGTCTCTTCAGCACTAATGCATAGCATGTTATATAAAAAAATTGGAACATTTACTGCTATATTATGCCTCACATAACTCACTAATTTGAAATTATGTGTGTGTAAATTGGAAAATATCCCTTTACATGTGAAATACCTGATGATATGTGTAGCCAACTCATTATACGATGGAGGGATAGACATTCTCTTGCAACCTTGTTTGGTAATCTCCAAAGGAGGATCACCCAGTAGGGTGAACTGAGCCCTTGCTGATCTAGCACCATGAACTTTAGGGTAATGTTCTCCAACCATTGGTAATCCAATAACTTCTACAATCCACTCCTCTGTCATGACCACTATTAATCCCCACACCATTTCCTGACCTTCTTCAAATGTACTCACAAATTATGTTGCTGAGTACTCATCAAATTATGTTAACCTTAGGAAATACCCCAACCAGCCGCATGCATTGAATCTTCTTACCACCTCAACATCTAAGAGAAACACACCATGCACAACTGGCTTGTGTCTCTACAGTTGGCCTCCCATCTATGCCTACTAATTTCAATTTTCCTTCTCAGTAGTAGGTAGATGCCTTATTCCTTATTTGAATTCCAGACTACAAGGACTACGAGCTTTCTCCTGAATTTCTCTATTTTTCTTGGCATGAAAAATGGTGATGAATTAAATTAGGAGAGATTATAATCTTTACTATGGGTTGTCACTTAACTTAATTATAATTCACATCAAGTCTGACAATCATAGAGGATTCGGGAATAAAAGTACAACAATTGTGCGATATAACACTTAGAACTTTAATGAGGCAAGGCTAAGTACAGATTTGAAGTGACATAAAATCTTTCAGGCATTAATAGAAATGACTGTTTGGAATTAATACACTTCCCTCTCCCTTACTTATCATTGACAAGTGTCCACACTTGGCAGACGTGGCACAAGGGATGAAACTGGTGTAATGTCATAATGATATATATTTTGCAGTACTAGATACAATTATCAAAATATATGCACTAAAAATGGAAAAAATTTGAAAAGCGCATACCTGTCATTCAATATTTGCATATGCCAGAAAAGGTGGCGAGAGTGGTAAAAAAGTGGCAGTGGCTTACGTCAGTGTACCCGGCTTCTTATTGAAAGCTTTTTAAAGGAATAAATGATGATGATGCAGAAGGTGGGTGGGTGGTAGATTAAAGAAATGAGATGAGTTGGAAAGTAGAAATAGAAAGTGAATGGAAGAATGTACTTCATGTGAACACAAAGCATTTATTATGGACATGCTTGATGGAGTTTACTAAAGAGCTGTAGGAAGAAGGTTCGTACCGTCTGCTGCAGGAAGTGTTACCTGTTGCTCGTTTAATTTTTGTTGTTTGAATTGTTACAGGAAGTCTTCTTTTGTTTGAGGTTGGTGATACAGCTTTTGCCGATGTCCATTGACTAGAAGCTTGAAGTGTACTGGATCAATTGTGGTCAACTGGATGGCTCCATTGGTGAAAACATGGCTTATTTTATATGGCCCCAGCGATCTTGTCTACAACTTTCCTGGTATTTCCTTGAATATTGAATCATACAGCAATGCCCAGTCTCCAACTTGAAATTGTTTTGTCTTGATATGCGAGTCATGCCATTTATTCCTTTGTTTCTGGACTAGTTCAGTTCTCTCCAATGCAGATTTATGCATTTCATCCAGAGAATTGAGGTGCAGTAATCGTTCCTTCTGTGTTGCAGGAAGATCAATATTTAACTGCAGTACTGTCCTTAGTGTTTTGTGTTCAATTTCAACTCATAGCATAGTTGTTTTTCCATACAATAGTTCAAACAGAGTGAATCCTGTAGTGGTCTTCCAATTTGTTCTATACACCCAGATGGCTTCTAATAGTCGGCTGCTCCAGTCTCGGCGATGCAGATGAACTATCTTTGTTAGGATGGCTTCTATTTCCCAATTTGTAACTTCGTCCTATCCATTGCCTTGAGGGTGATAAGGGTTGGACTTCCTGTGTCTGATATTGTATTCTTTCATGAGATTTGTTATTAAATTGGAAGTGAATTGGGCACCTTGATCAGTTACAAGCTCTCTCGATACTCCATATCTTGTGAAAATCTCATCATACAAAAATTCTGCAACTTTATGGTCTCGGGCATGTTTTATAGCTTTTACTTCAACCCATTTGGTCAAATAATCGGTGCACACCAGGATGTAAGACTTCCCATTGGATAGAGGTTCTATTGGACCAATGAAGTCCATACCCCATTTGTTAAATGGAGTGACTACCACTTGTGGATTTAATGGCATTTCATCAGACTTAGTCGGTCTGCCCATTCTTTGACATTTGTCACACTTTCTTGTATAGCTGGCTGCATCCTTGTGAAGTGTAGGCGAATAATATCTAGTTGTTAAAATATTTTGGGCTGTTCTTTTTGCTGCAAAGTGTCCCCCACATGGTTCATCATGACAGGCATAGAGAATGTCATATGTCTCATCTTCTCTCACACATCTGCACATTACTTTATCAAGTCCAGTGTAAAATAGCATGTTATCAATCCAAGAGAAATTAAAAAAAAATTCAACTAGTAGTCTTCTTTCTTTGTAATAAAAATCTGTTGGAACTTTGTTAGTTGTAAGGTAATTAGCTATGTCAGCATACCACGGACTTTGGACAGCAATACGAAACAAATGCTCATCTGGAAATGCATCATCTATTAGAGTAGCATCTTGTTCTGTATGGTAGATTCTTGACAGATAATCAGCTACTACATTTGCCTTGCTAGGCTTGTCAACTATAGTAATGTCAAATTCCTTCAAAAGAAGAAGCCATATTTCTAACATGCCTATGATAGTAGGTTTGTTCATGAGATATTTTATTGTTGCATGGTTAGTATGAAAAAAAATAGGATAGCCAGTTATGTAATGAGGGAATTTGTTCAAGGAATATACTACTGCTAGTAATTATTTCTCTGTCACTGTGTAGTTTAACTCTGGTCTATGGAGGATTTTTCTAATGTAGTAAATTGCATTTTCCAGGTTACTAGACTTTTGTCCTAGGACAGCACCTATTGCATAGTCTAAAGCATCTGTGTGAATGTGAAATGGCAAAGTCCAATCAGGACCCCTAAGTATGGGTGCAGTGGTTAACAGTTTCTTAAGCTACAGGAATGATTCATCACATTCTTTTGTCCAGTTAAATTCAGCCTCTTTAGTAAGCAAAGTATACAGAGGACTAGCTATTTGACTAAAATTTTGGATAAACCTTCTATAGTAGCTAGCATGTCCTAGGAAAGACCTAACATCTTTCTGCTTTATAGGAATAGGAAATGTTAGAATTACCTCTATTTTTGTAGGATCTACCTGTATTCTAGCTTCAGATATGAAATGTCCCAGCACTATGCCTTCTTGCATCATCATGAAACATTTGTCACTATTGAGAGAAAAATTGTGTTCATGACATCTGATTAGCACTCTTTCCAAATTCTTCAATGCTTCCTCAAAGGTGACTCCAAATGTATTAAACTTGTCAATATATATCTACATACAATCATGTGATATATTAGCAAAAATGTTGATTACAGCTCTCTAGAAGGTAGATGGTGCATTGCATAGACCAAATGGTAATACAGAATAGGCATATGTACCCCAGGGGCATGTGAATGTAGTCTTCTCCTGATCTTCTGGAGCAATGCTGATCTGGTTGTAACCACTGTATCCATCTAAAAATGAGAAATATTTCTTACCAGCTAGAGTGTCTTGGACTTGATCAATAAAGGGTAAAGGAAAATGATCCTTCTTTGTGGCATTATTCAACTCTCTGTAATCCACACATATTCACCATTTCCCCCCTTTCTTAGGTACAATGACTAACGATGATACCTACTTGCTATCAGAGATTGGATAGATGAAGCTAGCATCTAGTAATTTTTGTAATTAACTTTTGACTATCTCTCTCAATGCTAGATTTATCCTTCTTTGAGGTTGGCGTAGTGGTAAGATGCCATCATTAATGTAGATCCTATGGGTACAGAGCTTGGGGTTTAGTCCCAGTATGTCTCCATAATTCCAATCAAAGGCTTTCTCATGCTTACATAAGAGTTTAGTTAGTTGTTCCATTTGCTGAGGTGGAAACTTGTTGTTTACATGGAGATTATGACTAGGAGAAATTTCTACAACAATTGTTAGCTCTACCCTTGACATCTCAGGTACTGGGTTTGTAGCAATTTCACATGGTAACAATTGGCTAATTACTTAGGGCTTGTTGGAAAGATACAGTCTTCATAGGTACATAGCTGCAGAATAATACTTTCAGAAACATCTTTTGCTGCTATACAATCATTGGTAAGAATACTCTATATTACATCATCTTCTTCTTGCATTTTCAAAAAAGACTTTCGATGCATCATCATGAGCTGAGCAACAGAATTGACCTCTTCTTCCTCATCTCCTAGTTCTGGCCAAATGGGATCCTTCAAATCTGGCTGAGGCTGGGCAGGAGGATAGAGTGCTATTTCTTTATTGCCCGACCATTTCAAATTGTCATACTTCCTGATCTGCAACTAATTTTTGCATCAGTGGTGGCTAACCAAGGTCTCCCCAGGATGACTAGATAGCCAGCAAAGTTTACTTTTGGTGATAAGATGAGAAAATCAGTAGGGTATTCCCATGAGTCTAGGGTAACTACCACATCTTCTACAAGACCATCTAGAGTGACGGTTGAACTATCAGCAAGTTGTAATATTTTTGGTGTTGTTTTAAGCCTTCTATACTTAGTTTGTGCATTGTATCTTTGGTCATCACATTAATTGTTGCCCCCAAATCAACTAAAGCATTTTTAACAGATTGCCCATTAATTATCAAGTCAACTACTGGACTACTAGGGTCTGAATACTTGGGTATAAATACCTTTCCCAACATGATATCTACAAGTTTCCCTATGACATGAACTGTTTGAGGGTCTTTCTTCTTCCTCCCGGGATTTTTAAGGCATGCATCCTTAATTGCTTTCCCATAGATAGGAACATCTTTGATAGCTTGAAATAGAGGTATTTGGATGTGCATATTTTTTAGCTACTCTAGAATATCAAAAGGCATTTCCTCTTGGGACATAGGTTTTTCTATTATGAGCCTTTGTGGAAAAGGAGGTTCAATTGTGGTTTCATCATCAGTTTTGCTAGATTTTTGAGTTGATTGGGTGGTATTTTGCAATATAGCCTCTGGAAGAGGTGTTGATGCTACAGGAGTTTCTACAAATTCTATGATAATAGGCTATTTGGGTGCAAGCAGAGTAGTATCTGACCTCAGATGTATGTCAGATATCTCTAGAGCATAAGAAGGATACTGTTGTGTATCAGAAGTATACATTGGCTACTGTTGTTGCTTGTTATTTGGATTTTATTGCGGCTGAGCAGGCAATTGCATTTTCTTTGGATTGGGGCTAGTGGCTGCAGGAGGCAAAATTATTGCAGGAGGTGGCACTGGTGGCGGTAATTGTGAAAAAGAATAATTTTGGCTAGGCCATTGTGGAGATCCCCTCCATTGATTATTTTTCTGCCAATTCCCTAGTAGTGGTTGCCATTGGTTTTGATGGTTAAGCCACTGGTTATTTTTTTGGTTAAGCCACTGGTTGTTTTTTTGGTTAGGCCACTGGTTATTTTTCTCGTTAGGCCACTGGTTACTCCAGGGTGGCTGAGAGTACTGAGGATTATTCTGGGAACTTTAGTTTTGTCATTGACTATTGTAAGGATTTGAAAATTGTAATGGGTCCTAAGGCATACCTTGTCATGGTACCCATGGGTGATGTTGAGAAAAAAAAAACACTTGCTCATTATCTCCTTCTATCTTCATGTACTCAGTAGGCAAATGTTGATTTTCCAAGTTCGCCACCAGCTTGCACTCACAGTCTTTCTTTTGTTTTCGGCAAGGAGGGAAATATTCAGCCAACTGCAATTCAGTGTCTGCATGTTTCTTCTTGGTAGTCATGGTGTCGAGATGTGTGGCAACATCATTAATGATGTCTTTCTTGAAATCTTCTAGCAAGTTAGATATCTCCAACTTACAAACGCCTGAACTGCTCCCTTTAATTGTTGTAGAACGATATCCTCTGCTTTTCTTCCCAGTTGATCTGGATTAGTTGAGACAGATTTTATTGATATCATCCCAAGATGATTGGGATATGTCCCCACTAGCCATGAGGTCCAATGCTTCCAGACAGTTGTCGTTCACTCCTCTCAAGAAGACTATTTTCTGTGAATCCTCCGCCAGAACATGTTGGGGATTCTTCTGCATGGTGTATAAAAAATGTGAAACATAGTCCTCCAAATTTTCATCCTCCTTCTGAGACATTTTAAAAATTTCATCTCCCCTTGGGTCACTCCCCTTGCAATTTTCTTTGTATTTCTCTAGAAATAGGGTCTGCATCTCATCCCATGTGCCTACTGCATTTGCTCCTAATCCCATGAACCACCGTAAGGCTGACTCTTTCAGTGTTGCTAGAAATAGCTTGAGTTTGTGGGAATCAGTGTTATAGTCAAAGCTATGACAAAGGATGTCAAACTCAAACAAAAAGGTGTCAGGATCTTCAGTTATTAGCCCATAAAATTTTGGAATTGCAGCTGAGGGTATATTCTTGAGGTTTGTATTGTTTATAAATCTTGGCAAAGGAAATGGGAAAGTAGGGTGTGTCATTACTGGAGGTATCAGGGGTGGTACTTGTTGTTGGAAAGGAATATTAGCCATAAGATTGTTATTAGAAGGTGCATTTGGGTCAGAATTATCAAGAAAGCTGGCCAAGATTTCAGCAAAAGGCCAAAAACCACTTATATCAAAAGATCCTTCTCCAACGGTAGATGTTGCAGGAAACTTGGGACTTGCATCAACAAAAGGAAACTCAACTTCTTCAGCTTGCTCATTCAAATTCGTAGGTTCTCCTGGAAGAAATCTGCCATATTCATCTCTTCTTCTTCCCCTTCGATGCATGCAAATGAATTTTTCACACTAGTGAAGCAAATTTAGAACCACAAACCATTAAACTAACTAAAAGACTCAAAAGGTTTCTTAGCTTGACACCATCCCCGACAGCGGTGCCAAAAATGAACCACCTCACAATAGGTTCTTAGTAATTATTCCCAAAGCCTCTCTTAGGAATAATGTATTCAATCTAAGGATCACTTCTCCCACCATGAGGTGCATTTAGTTTGTCAACCTAGAGACGTATACTTGAAATGGTACAACACAGTATGTGCACTAAGTTCCTTAAGGAGCCAATCTACCTATGTTGCAGGAAAGTAAAATAAATGAAAGGAATCTATACTAGGGCTGTAGGAAGGGAAAAAGATTTATTCCTTACTAAAATGAATGATACAAATTGCAAACTTCTACTGAAATCTATTCTTTCAACCTAGAGAATTCACTATAGCTATCCTTGCAGGTGCTGCAGGAACATTTACGAAGTACAATGCTGCAGGAAGAAACTGTAATCTTATATCTAGAATACTGAAAATGTAAGAAGTAAATCTATTCTACTTCTACTCTAATCTACCTACCAAGTAGGCCCCCTTGGTTGGCTTCTGCTAATCTATAAACACAGAATATGAACCAAAAGTTACTTCATTATCTTTCAAAATTGGTTACATGAAAAATAAGACATGAAGCTGAAAATGAACTTGCTGAACAAGATATATCAGAGCATTGTTCTCCTTTCAAAAATCCAAAATTACAAACAAATAGTCTCCTCCCTATAAATAGAGGATTGACTTCTTTATTGCAAAACAAAAAAGGAACTAACTAACTAAAATTGTACCAAATAAAGAGAATAGGAAGCGTAACGGCCCATGATGTGCACAAATGAAGTCTGGATGATCAAGTCAACATGCTGGTAATCTGGAGGGAATATAGCAGAGCTATATTTATGCATCTCTGAAACAGTGGCTCCTGATTTGCGGTAGCCATGTCTTTTGTTGCCATGATGGCTTATCCACACGAAGCTGGTCTTTACGTCCTCCTTCAATCTTTTCGACCACTCCTAGCGACTCCTACTCCCTGGCAAGATTAGTTAATATGCAAAATATATTCATGCAAGTAGCTTATCAAATTAATCCAGATGTTAGAACACACATTCAGATTATTATATGAAATACTGCAACATATATATAATATTGGTGTAATATGACATATCTATTCCACCCATGGCCTAATGGTTCTTTTTTTACTTAACAAAAGTTCAACTGACTTAAAGTTCACAATTGTTCTAATGATACTTGAAAACAGAGTGCAAGGACTAATATAATAAAGACAGTAAAATAGGCTCATCAGTCTGTTCATCGGTACCAATCAATCTTCCTGATTAATTGAAAATCTTTGCCTTCTTATTCTCAAATGCTACTCTGTGACCTGAATTATTCAGCTGAGAAACACTCAACATATTATAATTCAATCCTTTTACCCAATAAGCATTTTCACA
The DNA here is from genome assembly GCA_018584345.1 of Thuja plicata. Lineage (NCBI taxonomy): Eukaryota > Viridiplantae > Streptophyta > Pinopsida > Cupressales > Cupressaceae > Thuja > Thuja plicata. The sequence continues at coordinate 2,624,745 of MU227908.1, forward strand.
TTTAATCAGGTTATTCAACATTATAGTTCCTTTACCTTCAACTAGACAAGGTGTATCATTACCCATTCTTATAGTACCACCATTATAATACTCAAAAGTGTTAAATTTTTCTTTGTCACCGGTGATGTGGTGAGTGTAGCCACTATTTATAATCCAGATGTCATTCTTGTTAACCTTAGATATGAGTGTTGATTCTACATACCTTTCATTTTCATTTGAATCATCTTTCACAGCCACAAACACCATCTCAATGTCTTCATTAGGTTTGGTGTCAATATCTTCATTGTAAGGAAACACAGGTGTGGAAACAGCTTCCTACACTAATCTCTATAGGAAACTATTGTGCAAATTCTTTTAAATCCTTACAATTTTAGATTCGTTAACTACTTTAACAAAGATATTTCAGCCACATACCATGCATACAGAAAATAGAGAATGACACAATGATTTACCCTGGGGAAAACCTTTCAGTAAAAAACCCCAGCACTCCAAAACCTACACAATGTATTATCTTCAACACAATGGTTACA
>MU227908.1:2630662-2652063 GCA_018584345.1 Thuja plicata
TTATCAGTTGCCACATGTCTTGCATGTCTTCACCTGTCATTGAAATCTCCTAGAAATAGCTCTTACGTGTCATAGGAATCCATCATAACCATTTCAACCATGATCTCCTTACACACAATTCAAGATGTTGACACATCAAGTGGAGTGACACATCAACATGCCAACTAGACATGTACACTCGCACTTAATTACATTATTTGCAAGAAAATACATTTTACAAAAGAAATAATAAGAATAGGAATTATCCAAGGTTGAGACACCTTATTCCTAACATTCATCTTTGCAAATAGATAGGTAGTTGGCTTTCTTGTCTTTGTGCTTGTAGTCTCAGGTATCTCTTCTTTCTGATTGTCAGTAACTTTTGTAATCCTTGTTATTACCTCTATCAAATTTCTTCTCAAAAGATCTGTCATTAACTCTGTCATATTTTCTTCTGTTAGGACATCTTGTAGAAAAGTGTCCAATCTCTTTACAATTAAAGCATACAAGTAGTAACTTGCCTTTGTATTTACCTTTGCCTCTCTGCATTCTTCTAGCCATAAGTGCTTCTATTTCATCTAGATCTTCTTCTTCACTTTCAATTTCACTATCTCTTTTAGATGTGTGTCTATGACTTGATTTTCTTATTCTCATAGAAGAGTTAAATGCGGACTATAAGTTTGGTAAGATACTATTATCAAAGTTATTAATCTCAAATGAAATCAGTCTACCAATTAAACTATCAAGAGTAACTATATTATTTGCTACTGCTCTCATTCTTGAATGGAAGAAACTCTAATAGCATATATAGGCAATAAGGTTCTTAATATTTTAATTAAAATTGTCTCTTCTTCAAGTGTACCTCCAAATCCTCATATAGAATTGACTACTTATTTAATTCTTGTGTTGTACTATGTGATGTTTTCTCCTTCTTTCATTATGAGATCATCAAACTTTCCTCTAAGGCTTTCTGCATTAGCTCTCAAAACATTTGTATCACCTCCATGTACAAGCTTCGATTTGTCCCACATCTTCTTTGCATTTTTGCAATCTTTGACATCTTCAAATTCAGCATCATAGAGTGAGGAAGAAATCTCTATGACCATGCCATTGTGCTCATGCTTCTCTCTCAATTGATCTACTGTCAATACTCCTGTGGGCAACACATATTCATTATCTAGGAATTGAGTAACATCATTACCAATACCTAATAAGTGGAGTCTTATCCTGCTTTTCCATGAAGCAAAGTTGTCTTTGTTCAACTTGGGCACATCTCATTTGTTCATCTTGTGATCTTGACTTAGGTCTTGAAACCTTCCTATCTAAGCACACAAGCTCTGATACCAGTTGTTAGTAATAACTGAGAGGGGGGTGAATTAGTGGCCTCAAAAATTTATCATTCAAAATTAACCACCAATCAATAAACCTCAGATTATTATGTCCCTACAAGATGCATTCCATGAAATACTACTAAAGATTAACTATCTATCGGTTTGGTCTATCAATCCTTATTCTTTCTTGATTACCGATAAGCAGTATAACTATTTACCGAAACTTAGTAAATAAGCAGAGTACACTGATCAATCCAGAGTTATCTATGTAAGATGCAAGACAGTAAAGAAATAAATCATACACACATAACACATGAATTTTTAACTTGGAAACCCTATTAAGGGAAAACCCGTTGGGACTGGTACCCCAAATTTTCACTCTTCTGAAGTGAGCCATGTTAAGAGCCAACCCTGTTAAAGGTTACAAACACACGGTTAAGTGTGACCTTGTTAGAGGATTTTATACATAGAGGTTGTCACTTAGTATCGAGCATCTATTGCTACCATCCTTGAATCAGCCTCATTCTTATACTATCAATAGGTATCGGATAAGTCCAATGCCACTTTCATGAATCAACCTTTTTGGCACTCCTTGAGATGTACCTCAATATATAGAAGATTGTTAAGTCCTTATCAGTTAAGAGACTTGATGCTTCAATGGTTAAACTGAAACACTATGACCTATTCATATTTCAACTTTGAATTGCAGATTTTCAGATCTATTTAAGTACATTACATCTCTGACCAATGTATCAATTAATCCTTGTGCTCCATACTTTTTGCTCTATGATGTTGTGCTCACTGTTCGTCGGTGTCTACAAAATTCCTTAGCTCTTCCTTTAGCTTGTTTGATCAGGACTACATGAAGTTTTTCTTCATCAGCTTCTCTTCAGCATTCTCTTTTTATTCACTCCCCTTAATCCCATTCGTAAATTAATTAAGCTTGTCTCTTATATAGACATAATATTCATTATTTCTTGATTCTTGAATCTTGGCATGAAAAATAATCCAGCCAATTAGATTTAAAGCATAACTCCTGATTTCTCTCATAGATATCTTCTTGCCAATTGTACAATCATCTTTAAATCAATCACTTATCTTTGGTCGAATAAAACAAAGTAGACAACTAGTTAAGTCTATTTTTAGCTCTGCCAGCTAGATATTTTGTCATTTTCTGAACTCTCTATTCCGTCGGTCACCACTGTTGTTAGTCGTCGGTGACAACTAACAATTCCGTCGGTGAGACTCTAGTTAGATTCATGATCTTCATCCATCAGGCATCATTGGAATTTTACTCATCGGGAAAATTCTTTCTTTATCTTGTTGGGAAACCTATGGTTTTTCTTTGTCGGGCAACACTATACTTCTGATTATTGGGTATCACTATGACTGTTCTTCTTTTCTTTGTCCATCGGTGTGCACTCTGTCGGTGTTGTTTGTCACTTAGTGAATACTTGACTTGTATGCATTACTAAAATCATAACCTTTGTTCCTTTGTTTTTCTGAAGTCTTTGGCATTATGTACATGACCGTACAGATGATATCAAGTTGACATCAATGACAATACAATACATTAACTGATTTAACGCCTTGCATTATCTTCAACTTAACATTGTCAAACATTCAATCAGTTACATGTCATCACTATTTGTGTCACATTATTCTTACTGTTCATAGAGTATATGGTCAGCTATTTTTAGCACTAATCCTATTGCATTGTTCTTGTCGCTATTTTCCTGTAGTAGCTAGTTTTTTAAATAGTTTAAACAACAAACTCTATCAGTTTTAAGTGTGTGTTCTTAGTTGCATCTCATCCTCACTCACTCGACTACCTACAACCCTAGTGCATATAGAAACAACACATTTTGTAAGAGTATGCCCCTATTTTGACACTTAGACCTAACTAGATTTAGTTATTAAGTATTAAATCTTTCTTATTCCTTACCCCAACTTTGGCCTATCATCTACCTTAATAGGTAAAGATATTGTATCGAAGGATTTTCTACCAAGATTGTCAAAGCCACAAATAGAGAGAGAATTGAGTTGAAAAATCTTGGTATTCTCATTTATTTGATGCAACAATTTTACACTACAGACATTTAGACCCAATCTATTTTCAAATAAAATTATTCTTATTGCATTATCATTGATAAGCACAATAGTCATGAGAGGATCATATTGATTTTGAATCTTGAAATAAGGTAAATCATGTTGGGAAAACATAATATCAATCTTGGTTTCATGCATACATTGTAATAATGCCTCTACATCATTAGGTCTCATTGAAAGAGGAACTAAAATATTTTTTAAAGCCTCTTGAAGTATTTCATGGTAAGTAAATGAATTTTGAATCAACTCCCAAAGGGATATCTTAGGAAGAGTAGCACAAAGTTTTCTAACAAGATTATACTCATTTATATGATTTTGGGTAAGACAAGGTGCAGGAGGATGCAATGGTTGATAAGTAGGAAGAGAAGATGAGGGAAAAAATAGCACAAGAGTAGGTTTCTTATTGTTTCTTTTGTTGTATGTATGAGAAACCATATGATAACTTTGTTGATTTGTCTTATCTATTTGAGTTATATGTTTCAAAAAATGTAAGATGGACTTAGGAGTCCTACCACCTTTAGCAAAAATAATTTGTTTGTTTTGAGTTTGAGGAACATTAGTAAGGAGGAATAACAAACTTAGGCTTCTCAGGTTCTTTATAACCATGGTAAAAGATTTTAGTTTTCTAAACTAAGAAAAGAAAAAATTGCTTTAACTAATGCAATGAAAAATATGTAATCTAATGAAACAAAGTATTCAAATCGCTAATGTAATCTAAAAAAACAATAATGAACGATATAAAAATGATGAACTATAACTGATTGAATGTTTGAAGATGTTAAGTTGATGATCATGCAAGGCATTAAATTAGTAAATGTATTGTATTGTCATTGATGTCAACTTGATATAATCTGTATGGTCATGGACATACTGCCAAAGACTTCAAAGAACCGATGAATCAAAGGCTATGTTATCAGTAATGCATATAAGTCAAGTAATCACAAAGTGACTGTATACACTGATGGAGTGCACACTGACGGTCAGAGTAAAAGACCAAAGTCACAGTGTTACCTGACGAAGAAAATGCATAGCATTACCGATGAGAAAAGTCATAGTGTTGCCCGACGAGCAAAGCATAGAGTAACCCGACAGATAGAATTACAGTGTTGCCTGATAGACAGAGATCCTGAAGACAACTAAAGTCACACCAAAGGAATAGTCAGTTATCACCCATGACTAACATAAGTGTTGACCAATAGAACAAAGAATTTAGAAATGACAAAATGCTTAGCTGTCAAGAAGCTATAAATATACTTAACTGATACTTATCATTGTTTTAATCGAAAAGATAAATTCGGGGATAAGTAATGGATTTAAATATTCTTTGTCCAGTTGGAAAGAAGATCTCTATGAGATAAAACTAGATTTTTGCTTTAAATCTAATTGGCAAAAATTGTAGATCACGCCAAGAATCAAGAAAGCCAAGAAACGGTGAATCATGTCTCTAAAGAGACAAACCCAATTCATTATGAATTGAGTGGGGTGAACAAGAGAAGAGAGAATAGATGCTGAAGAGATTTTGAAGGAGAAGAAATTCTTCATTCAGACCTGATCAACAAGCTGGGGAAAGAGCTAGATTCTACAGACACCGACGAACAATCAAACAACATCACAGATTAGAATAGTGTGGATCAAAGGTATTGAATTGATTATATTGATCAAAGAGGTAATGCACTTACAATAGATCTAAAAATCTACAATTCAAGTTGTATGTGTGAACAGATCATGTTAATGTTTTAGTTTAACCATTGAAGCATCAAGTCTCTTAACCGAGCGGGACTTAAAAGTCTTTTGTAATTGAGATACATCCCAAGGAGTATCAAAAAGTTTGATCGTAGAAAGTAGCATTCGATATGCCCGATACCTATTGATGGGTCAAGTGAGTGTTTGATCAAGGATGGTAGCATTAGATACCAGATACTAGGTGACAAACTATCTTTTAAATCCTCTAACAAGGTCACATCTAACAGTGTGTTTGTAACCTTTAATAGGGTTGGCTCATAACTAAGCTCACTTTAGAAGAGTGAAAATTTGGGGTACCGGTCCCATTGGTTTTTCCCTTAACAGGGTTTTCACATTAAAAATCCATGTGCTATGTGTTTATGTTTCATTACTTTACTATTTCACATTTCACATATGCTATTCAGGATTGATCGGTATACTCTAGCTATTTATTGTGTTTCGGTAAATGTAAGACTACTTATCGATAAACATACAGAAGAAGGTTTTACAAAGCATTCTGACAAGTAGTAATTGGTTATAACTATTTCAAGGCATTCATCTTGTAGAATTGAGTATAACTAGAGGCTTAAAAGTGGTAATAAGTTTTAAAGGGTTGATTTAAGGATTAATTTTTGAGGCCACTGATTCACCCACCCCCCCTCTCATTTATTACTAATAATTGGTATCAGAGCTTGTGTGCTTGGAAGGAAGGTTTAAATACCTAAGCTAAAGATTACAAGATGAATAGATGAGATGTGCCCAAGTTAAACAAAGACAATTTTTCTTCATGGAAAAGTAGAATAAGACTCCACTTATCAGGTATTATAAATGATGTCACTCAATACTTAGATACTAAATATGTGTTGCCCATAGGTGCACCCACAGTTGAACAAATGAGAGAGAAGCATGAACACAACTACATGATGATAGAGCTTGCTTCGTCACTCTCCAATGCTAAATTTGAAGATGTCAAAACCTGAAAGATTGCAAAGCAGATGTGGGACAAATTGATGCTTGTACATGGTGGTGACAAGAATGTTTTGAGATCCAAGGCAAAAAGCCTTAGAGGAAAGTTTGATGATCTGAAAATGAAAGAAGGTGAAAACATCACATAGTACAGCACAATAATCAAAGAGGTAGTCAATGTTATCCAAGGATTTGGAGGTGTACTAGAAGAAGATACAGTGGTAAGTAAAATTCTAAGAACCTTATTGCCTACTTATGCTATTAGAGTATCTACCATACAAGAAATGAGAGCAGTAGAAAATAGCAATGTTACTCTAGAAATTTTGATTGGAAGACTGAATTCATTTGAGATGAATAATTTTGATAATAGTGTCTTACCAAACATAGAGTCTGCATTCAAAAATTCTTTGAGAATAAGTATATCAAGTCATAAACACACTATGAGAAAAGATAGTGATAGTGTTAGAGTAATAGTCCTTTTGGGTTATTAATTAAATCATTTTGATCTAAATACTAACTCACTTATTCACTCTAGTTGCTTAAGCCAACCTTAGGGTTTCCCTTTTAGGGTTTTGTGATTCCTTTTTTAAGGAATCACCTCTTTGTATTGTATAACGGAGATATTATTCATAATAGAATATGATTCTTTTACATATGAACATGATGCCTCTAGCTTTTTGGCCTCCATAGTTTTCTTCCTTTCTATTCTTTTGCTTCTTCCATCTAATAGGGTTATACATGCAGGTGTTCTTGGGAGATTAGGATTTCTACCTAATCTAACATGGTATTAGAGCCTTCTTGCGGCTCTTTGCTTGTGTCTTGTTGAAGTGTTTCAAAAGTTGGAGGTTTTTCTGGTTTTTTAGAGTTTTATGTGGATTTAGAGGTGGGCTTTGTTTATGGTCACTTTGGGCTCAAATGGACATCTCTATTGAGCTCAGGGCACCCAAAAACCCCAGAATCCATATAAAACTTGTCAATTTTGGACAACGTGACTCTGAGGCAAACAAAATTTGGTTTTTAGTGCCGTACGGGCACGAAAAATGAGAAAAAAAATTTAAAAAATCATTTTTTTAATATTTTTTGGCATTTTAAAAATGCAGCCAGTGTATGTTGAAAGGCGCCATCGCCGCACCACCGCGGCCCGGCCCGTGCCTGGCCCCCGCCGGCTACACCTCCTACTGGCCCTGCGGGCTCCGCCCAGCTCCTCCAGCCCACCACCGCTTGCAGCGCCCTCCTCTACTGGCCCCGTCGGCCCCAAACCACCGGCCCGCCGCCGCCCAGCTCCCTCCAGCCCCGCTCTACCCACCCAGCTCTGCCACCCGCAGCGCTGCCCAGCGGGCTTGTAGCCCCACAGGCCCTTTTTAGCCTTGCGGCAGTCACATGGGTGACCGAGTGCTCCAACCTTTAGCCCCCTGCGTGCCATGTGCCTAGGGGCTCATATTTTTTCAGCCCCAGGGGCTTAAAACTTCTTTTTTTTTAGCCTTTCTACCCTCTGATGGTGTTTTTTCTCTATCTGGAACAAACGAAAGTCTTTTTTTGACTTCTTTATATCGTCGAAAAGCTCTTTTTGAGCTCTTTTTGATTATGGAGGTTAATTTTTTTGGCTCTACTATTTTGACAGTATTTTTTTCTATCAAAGTCTGATGTCTATTTTTGCCTTCTGGGAGCCATATCTTGCTCATCTAGACTCCTTTTTTGGTAAACCAGATATCATCAGAAAGCTGGGTCAGTGAGTTTTTTAGTGGCAAGGGTCTTTTATCTAAATTATTCTCTAGGTTCTTTCTCCTCTGAGTTTTTCAATTTCTCACTCTGGCAAATTAATTGGGTTCTACAGGTCCTAGGATCTCTTCTTCTATTCTTCTAGCTCACTCTTCTTTCTGACTTTCTAAGCATTGTATGCTTCTCTTTAGTAGCATTCTCTTTTCTATAAATGAACTAAGATAAAGTGTCTACTTTTGCATATATGGGATTTCGAGCACCTTGTGTTTGTTTGTACTCGCACTCAGTTATAAAGCGCCATGGGGGGTTATGATGTTTTTCCTTATGTGCTCATCCACCTTTGTCAAGTGAGCGTACCTTCCACAACATTAGCCCATATTGTGTGTCTATGACACTGCCCTTTATCCTGTACTTATACTTTTGTTGCACTGTTGGTGTTCCTGATTCTTCTTCTTACAGCTATTTCTGGCATTGCATTTCAGTGTTCCTGTCACCACTCTCCCTGTTCAGCATTATGGGGGAGGTTCACCTGTTGGTTCTATTGCTTCCTTGGTTCGGTTGAGTTATCTACGTATTCAAGTTTTTGTTCCTATGTACTAGGCGGATGCAGTGGCTAGACACCTATGCATTTCAATGAGATGGATCATCTACTATATAGACACTCATTCATTCCTACTTTTGGAGGTCACCTCTTTGATTAATCAGCTCTTCAGACTTTGTCTTCTCTACCTAGTCATGCACTATTTCAATGGGAGTTTCAGCAGTTACTTTTGACAGTGTTTGCAACTTCATGCTTCGGAGATGCTATACATGCTCTTTCTTGTTCCTTTCTTTGGGACTTTTTTCCTACATTGGAGGTTTTTTTTCCTTCATCCAGTTCATCTCTTTTTGAGGTAGCATTTTTCCCACAGGGTTTTCTCTATTTCCTCGCTTTACAGAGATTTCTTGTACTTGGGTACCTGATCAGGCCTTTATTGCTGGGACCCTTCTTTCTTGCTTTTTGCAGTTGTCTCTTAGGTTTTGGTTTTCCCTAAGCTTATCTTAAGGGGGGTGTTAGAGTAATAGTCCTTTTGGGTTATTAATTAAATCATTTTGATCTAATTACTAACTCACCTATTCACTCTAGTTACTTAAGCCAACCTTAGGGTTTCCCTTTTAGGGTTTCGTGATTCCTTTTTAAGGAATCACCTCTTTGTATTGTATAACGGAGATATTGTTCATAATAGAATATCATTATTTTGCATATGAATATGATGCCTCTAGATTTTTGGCCTCCATAGTTTTCTTCCTTTCTGTTCTTTTGCTTCTTCCAAATAACAGGGTTATGCATGTAGGTGTTCTTGGGAGATTAGGATTTCTACCTAATCTAATAGATAGTGAAAGTGAAGAAGAAGATCTTGATGAAATTGAAGCACTTATGGAAAGAAGAATGTAGAGAGGCAAAGGTAAATTACCACTTGTTTGTTTTAAATATAAATAGATTGGACACTTTGTTGCAAGATGTCCTAACAGAAGAAAAGATGACAGAAGTAATGACAGGTCATTTGAAAAGAAGTGACATAGGTGATTATAGAAGCAATCAACAATCAGAAAGAAGAGATACCCGAGACTACAAGGACAAAGGAAAAAAGGCTAGTTACCTAGCTAAATGCAAAGATGATGATACGGACACCGAATCTGATGAAGATGCCAAGATGGTGTTTGTGGCAGTAAAAGTTGATTCAGATGATGATGAAGAAAGGTATGTAGAAACTGTACTCATATCTAAAGTTAGTAAAAATGATGTATGGATCATAGATAGTGGTTGCACTCACCACATGACCGGTGAAAAACAAAATTTTGAGACTTTTGAATACTATAAAGGTGGATCAGTAAGAATGGGTACTGACACACCTTGTCTAGTTGAAGGTAGAGGAACTATAATGTTGAATAACCTGATAAAATGTGAAAATGCTTATTGTCTAAAAGGATTGAATTATAATCTATTGAGTGTTTCTCATTGAATAATTCAGGTCACAGAGTGGCATTTGAAAATAGGAAGTTAAAGATCTTCAATGAATCGGGAAATCTAATTGGTACCGATGAGCAGAAAAAAGGTAACTTATTCTATCTGAATGATACTGACACCACTTGCTTAATGGCTAGAAACAAAGATATATGGTTGTGGCACAAAATATTGTGTCATGTGAACTTTGACAACATGATAAAGATAAGTAAAAAGATAAATGTAAGAGGCTTACCGACGATGACCAAGCCTGACAATATCATGTGTAAAAATTGTCAAAAAGGTAAGAAGATAAAGTATAGTTTCAAAAGAAAAAACCATACATCTGATGCCATTCTAGAATTAATCCATACTAATCTATGTGGACCCATGAGGACAAAGAGTTATTATGGTGATAGATATTTTATTCTCTTTCTTGATGATTACTCTAGAATGATAACAGTAATGTTTCTAAAAGATAAATCTGAAGCATTTAAGATATTTAAATGGTACAAAGCAATAGTTGAGAAATAAAGTGGTAAAGAATTGAAATGCTTAAGATCAGATAGAGGAGGGGAATTTATTTCAGATAAATTGACTAACTTTTGTAATGAGCATGGAATCAAAAGCAGGTCTCTGCACTGAGAACACCACAGCAAAATGGAATTTCTGAAAGAAGAAACATATCCATAGTTGATTGTGCAAGGACACTGATGATAGAGAAAGGCATCACCAAAATCTTTTGGAGAGAGGTTTTCAGTGGTGTTTTTTACACATTGAATAGAGTACAATTGAAGAAAGACACCAAGAAGACATCGTATTAGCTATGGTATGGATACACACCCAATGTAAGTTACTTCAAAAATTTTGGAAGTCAATGTTATATCTTAAAAGATGATAGAAATGGAAAGCTTGACTCCAAGAGTGATGAAGGAATATTTCTAGGGTATTCCACCAAGAGAAAAGCTTATAAATGTCTCAATAAAGCCTCTAACAAAATTGTTGAAAGTGCAAATGTAAAGATAGATGAATTTGCAGAGAAGAATGAAAAGGAAATCACAAAAGAACTAGAGGACTACAACAGGTTTGTATACAATGAAGAACCTGACACTCTACCCGACCAACAATGTAGAGCTCCTGAGAAACAGATCATTGCACCCGAGCATCAGGCTGCAAATATCGACAATTAGGATATTGCTCAAGAACATGCACAAAGTGATGGAAAAAAAATGAAGGAAAAAATGATGATCAAGATGATAGACAAAGAGTTGAACTTGTACTTGCCAGATATGTTAGAAGGAACCATCCACATAACCAGATCATTGGAGATAAGAAGGCTAGTATGAGAACCAAAAGTAAGTCTCTAAATACAAGATGTCTTATTTGTGATTATGAGCCAAAATCTGTCAATGTTGCACTTGATAATAATGAATGGATTAGTGCTATGAATGAGGAGATTGAGCAGATTGAGGAAAAAGAGACATGGACACTTGTACCAAGACCAAATGACAAGAATGTCATCAATACAAAATGGATATTCAGAAATAAACTGAATGAGAATGGAGAAGTCACCAGAAATAAAGAAAGACTAGTATACAAGGGGTATGCACAAGAAGAAGGGATTGACTATGGAGAGACCTTTTCACCTGTTGCTAGGATAGGAGTAAGAATATTACTTTCTTATGCTGCATGTAAAGGATTCAAGGTATATCAAATGGATGTCAAGTCTGCATTCCTAAATGGAATACTTGAAGAAGAGGTATACATTGAACAACCAGAAGGGTTTGTTGATCTAAACTAGAGGGACATGGTATGTAGACTACACAAAGCCTTGTATGGATTAAAACAAGCACCCTGAGCCTGGTATGAAAGACTTCATTCCTATCTTATAAGTATTGGATTTGTAAGGACTAGTGAAAATACTAATCTTTATTTGAAGGAAGATACTAATGCTAACATTTTGATTGCTGAGATATTTGTTGATGAAATCATATTTGGAGGCAATAATATGCTATGCAAGTCATTTGCAAATGAAATGAGCAAAGAGTTCAAGATGTCTATGTTTGGAGAGATCAAGTTCTTTCTTGGTCTATAGATCATGCAACAAGATGAAGGTATTTTCATTACACAATCCAAATACATCAAGGAAGTGTTGAAAATATTCTAGATGAAAGAGTCCAAACCAGTTGGAACACCGATGGCAACTAGATGTAAGCTGAAAAAGGAGGACAAGTCATCAGAGGTAGATTAGACTTTGTACAGATCAATGATTGGAAAACTCATGTATGTTGTACATACTAGATGAAATAATGCACATACAGTAGGAATAGTTGCAAGATTTTTTGCTAATCCCAGGGAATCACATATGAATGTTGTGAAAAGAATCCTAAGATATCTAAAGAATACCGAGGAATATGGATTATGGTATAGAAGAGAAGGAAAATTTAAACTTAAGGTCTTTACCATCGCTGATTGGGCTAGAAATATTGATGATCGAAAGAGCACAACTAGAGGAGCATTCTTTATGGGTGGAAGACTTGTCACATGGATCAGCAAGAAGCAAGGATGCATCTCTCAATCTATTGCAGAAGAAAAGTATGTTGTTGCTGCTGCAAATTGCTCAAATATTGCACGGATCAAATAGTTACTGGAAGGTATGCATATGAAAATTCTTGAACTAGTAATTATCTATTGTGATAATACAAGTGCAATAAACATTTCCAAGAATCCAATCATGCATGTTAAAATAAAGAATATTGCCATCAAGTATCATTATTTGAGAGAACAAGTTCAAGCAAAGGAGGTGATACTTGAGTATGTGCAATCTAAGGAACAATTAGTTGATATCTTCACCAAGACTGCCTAAGGATGCATTTGAATACTTGAGAAAGAGACTAGGGGTCAAACCCTTGTCTACTGGTCAGTAAAATGACTAGAAGGCTGCATCAGCCTACATATTATCATAATATCATAAATGTTGATGCAAGAAGAGAGATGGACTTCAAAGATAAATCTATACATAGAAAGGTATTTATTTACTCCGAGCACTAGAGTTATTGTATTACTAATGGATTGGGAAATTCAAGGAGTATATTATGGATAGAAAGGATCTATTTGGCATTACTGTCAAAACTATTTGTTTGGACTTGCTATCAAAGGGAGAGATTATATCCATTATCACTCAGGGAGAGATTATCATCACTCAAAGAGAGATTATTATCACTTCAAGGAGATATTATATCCATGGGAGATATTATACATCAGGGAGAGATTATATCCATCAAAGTATCCAGAGGGAGAGATGTGACAAGAAAGGGAGAGTACATACAAAGGAAGATAATTGTTGACAAGAGACATCAAAGAAAGGAGAACAGTGAAAGGGAGAGAGTTTGACACAGAAGAAGAACACATCACATTAGAGAAAGAAAGATTCTACATATATCCAGTGAAGGGATTGAAGACAGAAAGAAAGCAGCAAGAATCAAATCTAAGTTATATGAACTTACCAAGGACTAGATATTTGTATCGGTTATAGTACATAAGATTGGTAGTTTGATGAACTTCAAATGTTATATTTCATATTGTATTAGTAGTAATATAGTGTGATAATGTAGTTTGTTTCCATCAATGCCAAAGGGAGAGATTGATTAACTATAACTGATTGAATATTTGAAGATTTTAATTTGATGATCTTGCAAGGCATTAAATTAGTTAATGTATTGTATTGTCATTGATGTCAACTTAATATAATCTGTATGGTCATGGACATACTATCAAAGACTTCAAAGAACTGATGAATCAAAGGCTATGCTATCAGTAATGCATATAAGTCAAGTATTCACAAAGTGGTTGTATACACCGATAGAGTGCACACCGATAGTCATAGTAAAAGACCAAAGTCACAGGGTTACTCGACAAAGCAAATGCACAGTATTACTGATGAGCAAAGTCATAGTGTTGCCCGATGAGCAATGCACAGAGTAACCTGATGGCAGAATTACAGTGTTGCCTGACAGATGAAGATCCCAAAGACAACTAAATTCACACTAACGGAATAGTCAGTTATCACCAATGACTAACAAAATTGTTGACCGACAGAACAGAGAATTTAGAAATGACAAAATGCTTAGCTGTCAAGAAGCTATAAATAGACTTAACTGATAATTATCATTGTTTTAATCAACAAGATAAAGCCAAGGATAAGTAATGGATTTAAAGCTTCTTTGTCCAGTTGGCAAGAAGATCTCTATGAGGTAAAATTGGAGTTTTTCTTTAAATCTAATTGGTGAAAATTATGGATCACGCCAAGAATCAAGAAATCCAAGAAATGGTGAATCATGTCTATAAAGAGACAAACCCAATTCATTGTGAATTGAGTGGGGTGAACAATAGAAGAGAGAATAGATGTTGAAGAGATTTTGAAGGAAAATAAAGTCTTCATTCAGACCTAATCAACAAGCTGAGGAAAGAGCTAGATTCTGCAGACACCGACGAACAGTGAAACAACATGACAGAGCAGAACAGTGTGGATCAAAGGTATTGAATTGATTATATTGATCAGAGAGGTAATGCACTTACAATAGATCTAAAAATCTGCAATTCAAGTTGTATGTGTGAACAGATCACTTTAATGTTTCATTTTAACCGTTGAAGCATCAAGTCTCTTAATCGAGTAGGACTTAAAAGTCTTTTGTAATTGAGATACATCCCAAGGAGTATAAAAAATTTTGATCATAGAAAGTAGCATTGGATATGCCCGATACCTATTGACAGACCAAGTGAGTGTTTGATCAAGGATGGTAGCATTAGATGCCAAATACTAGGTGACAAACTATATTTTAAATCCTCTAACAAGGTCACACCTAACAGTGTGTTTGTAACCTTTAACAAGGTTGGATCTTAACCGAGCTCACTTTAGACAAGTTAAAATTTGGGGTACTGGTCCCAATGATTTTTCCCTTAACAGGGTTTCCATGTTAAAAATCCATGTTCTATGTGTTTATGTTTCATTAATTTACTATTTTACATTTCACATATGCTATTCCAGATCGATTGGTATACTCTAGCTATTTACTGTGTTTCAATAAATGTAAGACTGCTCATTGGTAAAAATACAGAAGAAGGTTTTGCAAAGCATTCTGACAAGTAGTAATTGGTTATAACTATTTCAAGGAATTCATCTTGTAGGACTGAGTATAACTAGAGGCTTAAAAGTGGTAAAAAATTTTAAAGGGTTGATTTAAGGATTAATTTTTGAGGCCACTGATTCACCCCCCCCCCCCCCCCTCCCCCCCTCTTAGTTATTACTAACAAAAAATGCATAAAATAAAATATTTTTTTTCTTTTTTTCTTTTGAAATCAAAAGGAAATGTAAAAAAATATCTAGTTCACCAAAATGCTTAGGGGGAAAAGAGGATAATCTGAACTAGTGATCTAGCTAGGACCAAACCCTCTTTCACTAAACATTAGAATATTTACCATGAAAAGTGATGGTATGATTTATTTTCTCTTACTTGAAGAGATTTAATAAATTTCCTTTATGTCCTTTGGGTTCTATATCATTTTCACAAAAGATGGCTTGATATGTCAAATCCAAACTAGCTAGGTCTTAAAGCATGCAAATTATAACATACAACTAAAATATGCAAACAAATTGATCACTATAATCCGCTAAAAAGAAAAAAATATATAAAATAGTGATACAAAGGTGCACTATTATTGAAAGCTAATCCATAATCGATCAGACAGTGTAGCTAGGGCCCTAGTCCTATTAGGCCTTAAACTGAGCATATAGATAAAATATGGAGCTAGGAGCTTTTACATTATCTTCGTAGAAACATATAGGAAAACAAATAGTGGAATACAGTGCTAAGAACCCTATTCCTAGGAAATTGGTGCCTATTGGTAGTGTCCAAGTGATTTTTGATCAAACTTGTAGAGAAATTATGTATATTGATCCTGAGAACTTTGAGTCTCCAATCTTAAATAGTGACCTGGTTCTAAACTTACAAAAGATAGAGAAGGGGTGTTGAGGATATATAGTGGATTGCCTCTGCCAAATCCCCATTTTTGTGATCTCTACTTCCATGAATAGCCAAGTATGAATTTAAAAATAATTATTTATACTTTGAATATTAAGTGAGTTTAAGATTATGACGAGCCTAAGAATCATAAACATTAACAAGAGTCTACTTGAGTGTGTTATAACCTTATATGAAATGAGTAAAGGTGATGCATACATTAAATCAAGAACATATTGTTGGATGATATCATTTTTTGGTACTAATCATGTTGTTGATACTCATGTTTTGTCACTAATGTCAACATATATTTATGTGAAAGAAGACAGACTAGTTACTTGACTGGAAGGTATGTACGGACACTGTACAGATGAACTAGAATGAGTGAATTTGGATTTAAGTAGAAGACTGATTTTTGACCTTACATCTCAGGCTGCTTGACTTTATGTTTCATATCATGGATGTTATAGTTGTTTTAGTAAAGACTATTTTTCTGGACTGTGACTGTGATTCTGGACATAGAAGGTCTCTGTGTTTTAGGCATATCTTGCTAAGGAAGATATTTCAGAACTTGTGAGCTTACTGATGGACATCTAATATATGATGGTGAAATGGGTTGAGTTCAATTTCTGTTTGGGTACTGATGACGTCGGTTGTGGCGTGTGTTCTGGAGAAGACTTGTTTCTTGGCTGACTTCAGACTTGTAACATGTAGAAATTAATTATGAGAATGGATTGCCGATCTGGAAGTATTTGTAATGAATTATAAATATTGTGTACTTATTTTAGGTACCGTATGTATCTTAGCAAGGGCTTATGTAATTATTTGTATGATGGGAAGCCTTAATTGACCGACCTAGTTTATTGTGTATTAGGAAAGCTTAACTGGTTGACCTAATGGGTTATTGTAAGAGGGTATATATGAGTGATCTTTTCATTTGTGAAAAGTGTGGTAGAGAAAGGAAAGAGAAAATATTTGTGAAGCTGTGAAGCTTGACTGCTGGATAGAGAGTAGAGTTAGTACTTCATTGGAACTGACCAAGCAAAGACAGTTGCTATCAGAAAGTTCACTAGATTGTGCATTTGTTGTATACACTTGATGCAGATTGTGAATCCTTGAGGCTGGCTTTAACCTTCTTTGGGAAGTGAGCCTTAGAAATGAGCCTACTACTTTCATTGACTCCTAACAGGGTTTGTCTCCTAACAGGGACTGTGTACTATAATGTAATAACAAGCTCCTAACAGGGCTAATATCTTTTAACAGGGATACTATACTCTCAGTACATTATTGTTAATTCCCACCAGGGTTTTACCTTTAACAGGGTTTCCTCGACAACAAACATTGTGTTATGGTGATTGGCAGTTATTGTGTTATTTTCTTTTGATGTTATGGTTCATAAAGTTTAAATTTTAATAATCTATTGCACAACTGATTCACCCCCCTTCTCAGTTGTCTTATGGACTATTATTCCTAACAATTGGTATCAAAGCTACTGGTCCTCAAAGAGAAATTTTAACAGCTTGAGGTAATCCTGAAGATGACTTACTACAGGAAGGATAGTCTAAAGTTTGATCCTGAAAACTTTGATACTTGGCAGAACAAGATGAGAACACATTTTCTATGTCTAGGAATTGAGTACTAGATGATCACAAAGAAGAATGTAGCAATAGAAACTGAAGATGAGATGGACAAGGCTATTGAAGAAGAAAAGAAACTATTTTCCTACAATATGGTTGCAAGGGAATCTCTAATCAATGCCCTATATGAAGGATAATTCACTGAAGTGAAGGATTTGGACTCTGCACATGACATCTGGACAAGACTAGAAGCATCGTATGTTGGAGACAAATTTACAAAACAAGCAACGTTGCAAAACTAGAAAACAAAGATGGAATCACTAAAGATGAGAGAAGATGAGAATGTCACAGCATATGCATAGAGAATTACTAAGGTATTTACTGGTATTAGGAACTCTAGAGGTACTTATAGCGAGGAAGAAATAATTGCAAAGATTCTCATATCTTTGGCACCTGCATATAGAACCAAAGTACAGGCTATAGAGGATATCATACCTTTGACACCGAACTTCACCAGAGAGATGCTGATTGGAAAGCTTACTACATTTGAGGCCAAAGAATTGGGAGACACTTTACCTAGGGTAGAGTCAGCATTCAAGGAAAATGTGCACAAAAACAAGAAGACCTTATCTGTAAATGCAAGTAGTAGTGATCTAAGAGAAGAACTTGGAGCTTATGCTGATGAATGGGAACATATACAGGAAGAAGAAAGAAAGCTAGATGAAATTGTGGCACTGATGGCTAGAAGAGAAAAGAGAGGTAAGGGTAGATTTGAAGGAAAATTACCTTTGAAATGTTTTTCATGCAATAAGATTGGTCATTTTGCATCTAGATGTCCTACAAGAATCCCAAATAACAAACCTAAGTTTTTCAAGTCTAAGCTCTCAAAAGATAAGGAATGTTATTATGCTAGTGAGGAAATATCTAATGATGAGGATGGTAGCTTTAATGAGATTGGATTCATTGCTATTAAAGATGATGCACCTATGCATGAGGAGAAATCCCTAGTATCTTGAGTTGAAAATAAATCTGAATGGGTTATAGACAGTGGATGTTCACCATATGACTAGAGATAGGAATAAGTTTGTGAGTTTGAAGAAACATGATGGTGGTGTTGTCAAATTTGGTGACAATACTCCTAAACTTATCATTGGAGTTGGATCTATTTCTTTGGATGGAAAGACTAACACCAACAATGTATTACTTGTTGATGGACTTAAACATAACTTGTTGAGTGTTGGGCAGCTAGTGGACAAGGGTTATCAGTCAAATTTCATTAATGGGAAATGTTCTATCAAGAGTAAGATAGGAGACTTGATAGCATTTGGTTCTAAATCCAGAGGTTATGTATTTGAACTTAACACATCTAAAGCTAATTGTTTTATTGCTAAAGTTGATGACAGTTGGCTATGGCACAGAAGATTTTGTCATGTTAATTTTGATAACATTGTGAAGGCAAGTATGATAAAAAAAGTAAGAGATCTACCTAGAATTGTGAAGCCATCTAACACTATGTGTAGAGAATGTGTCATGGGGAAACAAACTAGAAGCACTTTCAAGAGAAAGGCCTATTCTACAAAAGGAAAGTTGGATCTGGTGCATACAGATCTGTGTGGTCCTACAAGAACAATATCATACTATGGTGAAAGGTATTTTATACTTTTCATTGATGACTTTTCTAGAATGATGTGGGTTACATATCTGAGAGAGAAATCAGAGGCATTTGAAAAATTCAAGATATTCAAGGCAAAAGTTGAGAATGAATCTGGTTTAAAGATGAAATGTTTGAGATCAAATAGAGGAGGAGAGTTTACTTTAGAACTATTCAATACATACTATGAAGAGAATGGAATACACAGATAGACTTCAGCCCCTAGAACTCCACAACAGAATGTGATAGCAGAGAAAAGAAATAGAACTATATTAGATGCTACAAGGACTATGTTCCTGGAAGGAAATGTATCACATGTTCACTAGAGAGAAGCAGTTGGGACTGCTATGTACACACTGAACAAAATTCAAATCAGAGAAGGTACAAGTAAGACTCCTTATGAATTATGGTTTGATCATACACCTACTATGAAATACTTTAGAATATTTGGAAGTAAATGTTATATCAGAAGAGATGATGAGATTGGAAAATTTGATGCTAGAAGTGATGAAGGAATCTTTCTTGGTTATTCTACTAAAATAAAATCATACAAATGTTTTAATCTGAGATTAAGAAAGTTGATTGAAAGCGCCAATGTGAAGATAGTTGAAAAGTTCCAAATTTAGGAAAGAATGTATAACTGTGATCGGATTACAGAAACAAAAGAAGTTACTATAGAACCTGAAGAACCTTTGATGATTGAGAATGAACCTCTGATGACTAAAAATGAAGGTGAAGATGAACAGATTGAAGATACTGAGCCACAGAAGACACTGAGGTATGTTAAGAAGAACCATCCTGAAGATCAAATTATTGGTGATACAGGTAAAGGTATAATGACTAGATCTAAGGCTAGAGAAGGGATTTGTTTGATTTCTCAAGTTGAACCAAAGACTACTAATGAAGCATGTAGGGATGAATCTTTGACTAAAGCTATGGAAGAAGAACTTGAAAAGGTTAAGAAGAACAATACTTGGGAATTGATTCCAAGACCTAAGAACAAAAATGTGATTGGCACTAAATGGGTTTTTAGAAACAAGATGAATGAGAAAGGTATAGTGGTAAGAAACAACACTAGATTGGTTTGTAAAGGCTACTCACAACAAGAAGGTATAGACTATGAGGAGACATTTTCTCTTTTTGCTAGATTGGAAGTTGTGAGACTATTTCTTGCTTATGTTGCACATAAAGACTTTAAAGTATGTCAGATGGATGTGAAGTCAACATTCTTGAATGGTGATCTAGAGGAAGAGGTATACACTGAGCAACCTGATGGTTTTCCTTTGACAGATGATGAAAACATGGTTTGTAGATTAAAGAAGGCACTGTATGGACTGAAACAAGCACCAAGGACATGGTATGTAAGACTGGACAAATATCTACTTCGTCTTGGTTTCAAAAAAGGTAATGCAGACAATAATTTGTATTTAAGAACTGATGAAGATGGAATTTTGATTATAGAAGTTTTTGTTGATAATATAATTTTTGGAGGTAATGACAAAATGAGTAAGAAATTTGCTAAAGAAATGGAGAATGAGTTTGAAATGTCTATGATTGGTGAGATGAAATATTTTCTTGGTTTGCAAATTAATCAGAGCAAGAATGGAATTTTTTTATCTCAGACCAAGTATCTTAAGGAAATGTTGAAAAAGTTTGGAATGGAAGATTGTAAACCTGTTGGAACACCTATGGTGACTAGAAACAAACTAACTAGTGATGATGAGACTCGGAGTGTTATTCAGACTAAGTATAGATCAATGATTGGAGGTATACAATATCTAACACACACCAGACCAGATATTACCAATGTAGTAGGAATTGTGGTTAGATATCAAGCAGATCCTAAAGAAACACATTTTTCTTCTGTGAAAAGAATCTTCAGATATTTGAAAGGAACTATGGAATATGGATTGTGGTATGAAAAATTTGATGATTTTACTTTGCAGGCTATTACTTATGCAGATTGGGCAGGTAATGTGGATGAGAGAAAGAGCACAAGTGGTGGTGCATTTTTCCTTGGGAAGAGATTGGTTTCCTGGTTAAGCAAGAAGCAGAACTGTATTGCTCAATCTATTATTGAATCAGAATATGTAGCTACTGCAATAAAGTGCACACAAGTTGTTTGGATGAAACAAATGCTAGAAGATATTGGAATAATTTTTGAGTGGTTATTCATTGTGATAATACAAGTATAGTAAACATGTCGAAGAATCCTCTAATGCACTCAAAGACTAAACATATTTCTATCAAGTATCATTTCTTGAGGGAGAAGGTAGTTGCTAAGGAGATTAAACTGGAGTACATAAGCACAAAGGAACAGATAGTAGATATATTTACTAAACC
>MU227908.1:2667130-2720617 GCA_018584345.1 Thuja plicata
AGACTTATGTAGTTGCATTCTAACAAGTGCATCACATCTAAAATCCTTTTGTAGAAGGTGGACTTAACCGTTCTTTACAAATCTCTTAACAGAGTGTACACTTAACAATGTTGCTAAAGCTTCAAACAAAGTAGATCTTAACAGGTCTCCACTGTAATACTCCTAATAGGGTAGGTCATCAGAGGTGACCAATTGTAAGCCTTAACAGCCCCTTCTTATCTA
Organism: Thuja plicata; assembly: GCA_018584345.1. NCBI lineage: Eukaryota > Viridiplantae > Streptophyta > Pinopsida > Cupressales > Cupressaceae > Thuja > Thuja plicata. Next base: position 2,667,353 of record MU227908.1, read on the forward strand.
CAGATAGTGAAGTCTTGTGGGTAACAATCCCCACCGTAGTTTTTACTTCCTAAAAGGAGTTTTCTGCGATATCATATCTTGTGTCATGTGTTATCTATTTTCATGAATGTTTCTTGTATGGTTACATATTAAAGAACTTATGTTATGATTTCATATACATAAAGAAAGATGAACAGTTATATAAGATAATTTACAAACTGATGATTAAGGGTTAATGGGCTAACCAAGAAAATTTTTAGAGGTACCGATTCACCCCTCCCCTCTTAGTACATCATTCTAATATAATTCCAAAAATGATCTAGTTGATGGCTCTAGAATTGGTACACATCCTCCATTTTCCATCTTTCGTAGGTTCTAATACTGCAAGTACTACACACATACTGATAATTTCTCTTATTAATCCTCACTGCAACAAATCTTACAGTTTCCTATTGAGTTCTTTACTCTTTGTTGGTGTCATCTGATATGCTTCCTTATTAGGAAAACTAGCTCCCGATACCAAATCCATACAATGGTTAATACTTCTCATAGGGGGTAATCCATCAGGAACATTATCTGATATGATTTATACATACTCATTTAGCAATCCAGTTGATTTCTTCTAGATGTTCTTCTTCTAGTACCTTCTCCTTAGACTTCTTGGGTACTAAAGAAAAAAAACACATTATCATGCCTTATTTCATCTAAGAACTTCCTACCATCAAATAAACAAATTCTTTCATTGGTACACACTTCATTCTTAAGGGGTTACTCCAAGGGTAAAAAAAATGCTTCATTCCATTAGCAACAATAGTGTACACATTCTTCCTACCATCATGTATAGCTTTCCTATCATATTGTCATGGTCTACCCAACAAGATATGACAAACATCCATAGGCATTATATTAGATAAAACGTCATCATAATACTTCCCAATCTTGAATTTAACTAGGCATTGTTTTCTTACTAGTACCTTATGTTTATCTTGAATCCAGGTGATCTTGTAGGGCTTAGGATGCTTTAATCTCTACAACTTCAATTTGTCAAACAACTCCTCTGAGGTAAAATTATCAGAACTTCCACTATCTATGATAACTTTGCACACCTTTTATTGTATCTTGCATCTAGCTAGGAACAAATTCTTCCTCTGTAATGGTTCCACATCTTGCTCTCCTTGGTATATGTTTCTCTGAGCTATCAAAGTTTCTTCATACTCTTCTTGGTTATTTTTTATTGATCTAGTGGACTCCTCATCTACAAATGTTGTTTGCCTACTAAATTTTGCCTTCTTTTTAGAGTTTCTTTGTTTGCATTCAAAGGCTCAATGTCCTACTTTTCCATATTTGAAACAAGTGCCACTGAGCTTCCTTCTAACACCACTACTTTGTCCTTCATTATGATAGGAACTTCTGTCATTTCTCTAGTAGTGATCATTATCCTTAGCTTCTAAATCAATTCTTCCTTAATCTACAGAAGATCTACCTCCTCTAGAATTAGTACTGCAACAACCTCTCTAAAACCTTCCTCCTCTACCTCTTTGCCTTTGTTCATACCTTTGGTTCAACTTTTCTTCAACCTTCAAAGCCCACTTGTAAGCTTCTTCCACACTCCTAATCTATATTAGACTGATTTAATCCTGTATTAACACCCTTAAGCCATTAAGTTAACAAGATACATGTTTGGCTTCATCATCTACATGCCCAAATCTAATTTTTATCTTGTAAAACTCCTTTGTATAACCTTTAACACTTAAGTCCCTCTGCTTCAAGTTCTGCAACTTTTGAAATAGATTCACTTGGTAATTTTTGTGGTTCCAAAACATACATCACATTTGGTCACTTGGCCTAATGGGGACCCCCTTTTTTTGGGTCTTTCATCCTTTTTGGTGGTATAGAGTCCTTAGGGTAAACTTGGCTAGGAACCTGGTGAGTTAGATTGTGCACCCCGGGTGTGCTCCCGATAGTTGGATGCCAGTTTTGGTTTCCCTTTAGATCTTCCTTCCTCACTTTTTTTTTTCTTTTTGTCCTTCCAAGGTCAGCTTTAGGGATAGTTTTTGTTATTTTTTAGGCCCTCTTTGGACTTAGTTTTTTTGCCTGTTTCAAAATTTTGGAGTTGTGGGGTTACTAAGACCCCCGTGTTAGGGTTTTTTCTTGCAGGGCCTCTAAAATGCTTGAATACTTGAATAACTCTATGACTCCCAATGCCTTTGATACTCTGACTCAAGCAAGAGAAAACACTACTTGATGAGGTATTTTGATAACACTGGGGATACCTATTATCACCTCCTTCTTTTTTGAGATCCACTGACTCAGGCAAGTTTTACCTATGATTGATTACTGACTTGACAGTATCTTTAGAGTGGATTTTTCTTATGTGTTGAATGCTCTGTTCCTATATGGATATATAGATGACAATGCAAATAACTATGATTATTCTAAGGAAGAGCTTAACAATCCAAATCACTATCTTAATGATGACAAACAGTAACATAATAAGGAATTTCATCTTTCTTTCCTTTTACAATTCTTATGAATTTAGGAGGAATAACCTATTTGATTTTCTCTTCAAGAAAACAACAAACCCCAACTGTAATCTTTGTGAATACAATTGATTTTAAATATATTCTCTAAAGGTGATTGATTTTGAATAGTTTTAAATATTTTGGATGATGATGGATTACCAAACTAGTTATAGATCAGTGCCTATCCTTGGGTTATAGAGTCAAAAGATATAAATCCACAGAAAATAAACAAACAAAAGTATTGTAGGATGCCTTAAAACCTATATACAACTTAGGTAAAGTGCCTTACAAGTTACCCTGTCACTCCCATAATGTTATATCAAATCCTCAATTACTGCTATATTCTCTGAAACTCCTCACAAAGTTTAATTCTCCCCTTAGAAGAAACTTGCAAATAATTAGATAGCTACCTTGTAGCCAATATGCTTAACATGCCTTAAAAATTAACCATAAAAGAGTACACTCAATAAGAAAGAGACAATAACAATATGGAATAAAGTTGCACTATATTTTATTCATAAATTTCTACTTCAATACATATCAAGGCTAAAAGCTCAAAAAACACAGACTGAAATCTAGAAGTCTGGCTTGCCAATATATTTCATCTCTCTTAAAAAATATTACATTTGATCTATATATAGGTCTTAAACCATCTTGGAATCCTTAAGGAAAGGATGCAATAAGCTTTGGATGGTTTAAGGAACCTAACCCTAAAAAAGCATAGAAAAGACAAAAAACAAGAATTTTCAAGCGGTGGGAAGACAAGAGTAAAGGATAAAATCTTATCTTCTTTTGTCTTCACATGAATTTTGGTGCCTTTGTCTGATAGTGTTCAAGATAGTATCTGATATTTGTATTGAGACCAATTGACCACCATTTCAGGCTAACCTACACTTGTCCTTTATGGTTACTAACCTCCCTGTGCTAATTGATCAGGTGCCAAGTGTTCCTTTCTATTCTTCATCTAGGACATCTTCTTCTATTTCAACAGGCCTCTTTTTCTTCAGTTTTGTCTTCAAATCCCATCCTGTCACATCCTCCTCTATAGGCCAATCAAAGTTCTGGATACTCTGCAATTGTGCTTTCTATCTTTCCCATCTGACATCAGTTATGCCTTTGACATCCACTAAGAATTTATTAATGTCAGTCTCTGCTTTAAAAGCCTCATCCAAAATCTTATTAAAACCTTCCATATCAATATCATAATCTATGATAAATGTCTCTTTACTAGGTAGTCTGTTATGAAATTCATTTCTCCAGGCCTCTAAGGCCTTAATCTAGTCATCTTCTCCCTTAAGTGGAGGAATAAATCTATTGAAACTCGGTCCAAACAGGCTCATCTTTGCCTCTATCTGATTTAATTTACCTTTGAAAAGGGTAAAGTCACATTTATTTTCTTGATCTCATCCTCTACCTCTGTCACAATCTCTGGCAGATCTAGCCTATGTGGCTGTAAGGAAGCCAACCTCTCAAATAGTTGTATCGTGGAAGACCGTGTCGTGAAAAAAGGAGTCAAAATGGAGATGTACCATGTCACCTCAACATGTAAAGTAGGTAACTTATTGTATGCATTTAGGATTATATCAGTTTTATCTTTTAAGATATCAATCCTATGTTGAAGTATATTCAACAATGCATTTACGGCAATCTGTTTCACTTTTTTTACTTCTTCCTTTGTTTCACCCTTTTCTTCTATTTGTGGAGGCTGCTTTGAGGATACATATACAAATTCTGGTTTTTCCATCAATTGTTTAGTCAATTCAGAAATTACCTTATCTTGCTGATGAATCTTGATGTGACACAGTTCTCTATCCTTAGCTAGGGCACTAGCCTCCTCTATCAGGACACCACATTTCTCAGACAATTGCTTAGTCTTGTCTTCATTCAAATGTGCCCAATGTGTCATTATTTGGGAAATCTTCAGATCACTTGTGTTTTTAACTATCCATACCATTTGGTTTCCCACCATGCTCTCTTGAATATTCAACAATTGAGGCTTCTGGTCTTTGGGACATAGACTCCACATGGCAAATGCTTGGGAATTTGGACTATATCCGAATCCCTTGATCATATCACCAATTTGGATCTCAGCGGTCATTTTTAAATCTGATTTCTTTCTTATTTGATTTATTATAAATGCTGAGGCTAAATCCCAGCCTTCAGCAAGCAACATGCCACTTTCCAACACTAATTTTTTGGCTTCTTCAAGAGTGATGTCTTCAGTTTCAGGATCATATGTTTGTAAAGCTAGGAGAGCCTCATTTGTCACAGCTTCTTCATCAACTATTCTCAATTGTTCTCTGATCTGTTCCTACTTTTTCCATCTAAGGAAATCTTTGAATTCATCAGTTTTTATGAAATTATCATCTTTAAAGAACTGGTGTTGATGGATCAATCTCTGATCTATACATATTCTAAGGGGAAACTCTATGTTTTCTTCTACCTCTTATTGCAATTTCTTTCCTTTCCTAATTTCCTTTCTCAACTTATGATCATATACTCTGTTACCAGGAACAAGAGCACTTACTCTATCCTTTTTTCTCTCCTTTCTCATGTAAGTCTTATCATGAGATGTCTGATCAAGGTCAACTTTTTCCTCTTGGAAGCAGGCTCATCTATATCATCAAGCTGAGAAACTTCAGTTAGGTCTATAATATGTCCCCCTTCTCCTTGTACCTAAACTGCCTTAGCAACATTTGTTATGGTTGATCCATATGAGGTGGACTAACATATTCTTCTTCATTCTCATCTTCATATTCAGATTATGAATATTTAGGTTCTTGTCCTCCCTTTTTTACATCTAGGCATCTTTCCAACTGTTCACAGAGTGTGTAAAAGTTGTCTAGCATAGCTTTGATTTTATCAAAATATGGTAAATCAGGGTAAAATCCTCCAAATGCTACTCCTTTTCTTTTTATCTATTTTTCTAAATTCAACAGCTCTTGGATTTTTTCTCTTCTATCTCTCACTTCTCCTTTATTAATTATATTTCTAGTTGCATCCTCCTCCACACAATCACCATGCACATATGTATTTGGTATGGTAGGAGTTAGTATTTTCTTAGCTCTTGTAATGAATCCCTCTGGATCGATATATTTATACAGTGTTGCTCCCATCTTACAACTTTCCAACCATTTACTTACTAAATTAATAGCACCTTTGCCAATTATAAATTGAAAGATCTTGAACTGTCTAGGGGTTAATGTCCCCTTCCTATGTGGTGCAAAGTGTTCATTATCAATTAACAAAAGCTGCCAAATAAATTCCATTGCTGCAACTCTTGATGGTACATGATATGGTAGGACATGGGGAGGATGTGAGCATCCATACACTCTAATCATAGTGAAATTCTCCTCTAAATAAAAGTCTCCCCAATTTTGGTCACCTTCCCACTTGTCAACATACTCACATGGTCTCAGCAATTGTAACACCTTCACTGGAAGTCTAGTTTTGTTGACACCCAAGCTCTGCATCAAAGGGTAAACAATCCAGTTCCCAAATCCACAGAAATCATAGTCCTTGGAAGTGAAATTCTATATCTTAATCCAAAATTGGACAGGATTAGGCCGGTCATGAAAAATTATTTGGGGGTTTAAATTGTTTACATCCATGATGCCATAATTAAAATGCAATAAAAGATGCATCAGAATAGAATAGTGTAAGAATTTGGGATCTTTATCCTTCTTCTGGATGGCCACAAACCCTTCATGCATCCTGTCAATGATATATTGAATGTAGTCATAGCTGGTGTTGGAATGCACATATTTTAGATCTAAAACCATCATCAAAATCCCAACATTTATCTTCTCAACTCCTCCATCCCTACCCAGCACCTTACACAAATCATATGCAATGTATTTGATATAAAAATGTAAATCCTTGAAACAATAAGGTGCAGTTCTTGGTAAAGGGACAATATGATTTCTGACCTCCTTAAGGATATGTTTCTATAATTGATTCCTAGCAATCCCAGGCTGTAACCTGTATCTTTCCTCCTGCTTTGTGAGGTTAATCTGAGTAGACATGGTACTATACAAGCCAAAGGCTTGCATAAAAGAATTCCTATTCAAAATTAATAATGCAGTACCATCACTCTTTTTAATTATCTTTGACAAGGGGTCATAGTGGTTTGCTAGACCTAGAAACAAGTCTACATCTATGAAAACATCAAGAACAATTAACCTAGCCAAACCACTAGTCCAAGGGTTTGATATTGGTATGGCCTTATCAGCATTCTTATAAAAGTAATTGTAAAGAGAAAAACCTGTAGACCCTAGTGTCTGGAAATCTCTGATATTGCAGTACTCATATGTTAATATGTTGGCATTTGCCCTCTTGTTTTGTGTAGATCCAGGCAATAGCTTCAAAAACTCATCAGAGAAGTTCCTTTTTCCCTTAGCATCTTCATCCACATCATCGCGCTTCCCACTGGTAGATGCCACACTAATTTCTATACTCATTGTATCTTGTTCTCCACTTCTTTTTCATCGATATTGGAACAAATCTTCTCCCAGAACACCTTACCCTTCTCTGTGCACTGAAAAATAACTCAAGAACTCTAAAAACAAAATAATCACCTTGAAATTGATAAAGATTTTACTGAATTAATAATTCTTTCTTCTAAGACACAGAAAACCTAGCAAACTTTCCGCTCTGAAATTCAGGATGCATGATAAATGAAAATAAAACTAAGATCGTCCATTTATGGTAATTTCACAAAGTACTCAGCTCATAATTGAGGAATCAATCACTTCTACTTTCAAGTTTACATGTTGTGGTATTAATTGAATTCCTAGCCATAGCCTATGAATGTGACAGGAAATCAAATTCAAATGAGTGCATTTACAGAAAAAACCCTTATAAAACTCAAACAGAATCACATTTTGATATGATTGGCTCTTTATCAGACATCTCAGCTACCTTTTTCACATAGTCATTAATCTTTTTCATTTCTATTGGATGATGAATCTTCATATTGTCATGTCAACAACTGCCATTTACATTTTTTTGTCATAACTATCACTCTTCATAATCTGGCGACCTAGCGACTACGCATTGTCTCCTTGTCGCTAATCAAATCCCTTAACTCTAATTTCTTCTAGAGATCTGGCGACTGCATGATTTTTCTTTACCTTGGCTTAACTATAGTTTACTCCTGGCGATTACGCGACTAAAAGAATCCAAGTCGCTAGAAGAATAGCCTAACTCTGAGTTTGTTTGGAGACCCCGTGACTATGGTTACTTTTCCATTTGTTAAAATATGATCGCTAAGTCTCTGAATGCTTCTTTTCTCTTACGAGACCTTGTGACAACCCCTAGTCGCTTAATCGCTAAATAAAACTACTCTTTAATATTTACTTTGGAGACTCAGCGACAAAGCCTATAAAACTTTATTTTATCATTTTAAAATCAATCTCGAGACTATGTGACTAAAGTTCAGTCTCATTGTCGTGAGAACATTTTAATTTTGTGCAAATTTTATAGAGACTCAGCGACTACCGTCAATCTTATCTTATTCTGCATTTGACGGCTCCGTTAAATCGCTTAATACATTCTTGAAACCCTAAAACATTCAGAGACTACATGACCATAGTAAAGTATATACCTTTACATATTTAGTCTCTTAATCACCAGATAATACTTTTTCATTTGGAGACCACGCGACTGATGCTTTTGGATTTATTCATTTTGGACACATGTCTCATCTTTACTTGTTTGTCTCCAAGTCGCTAAAAGGATACTGACTTATCAAATTTGACCAGTGACTACCCGACCACCATATACTTCATTTTAGTCTGCAATTTTTTTCCAAGTCTCTAAACCTTTTACCTAACTGACCTTTTACCAAGATACATAGCGACTAAACCTTTTTAACTCATCATTAACTGTGTTATGATTTGGAGACTCCGCGACTGAAGGAATCACTAAGTCTCATGATAATCTACTGACTACAGGATATATTGCAGGACACCGCGACTTAACCTTCTGTCTCCATGCAGCTAGATCATATTTTCTCCATTGGGAGACTTCACGACAAAGGCTTATCACTGTGTCTCATGACTTATAAGGTATATTTTTTTCCTTTTAGAGACGTCCCGACTAAAGTGAATCGCTAAGTCTCCTTATAAAATGGAATATTCATTTTAACATTAGGAGACTGGGCAACTAATCTTAAAAAGCATATGACTTAGGCTTCCAAAAGGTAACTCGAAAATATAAACCTGATTAACATATCTAGGTTTTTTTGACACTTTTGCATATAATGGAATCTAAGATAGGGTTTTTTTTTACCATTTCTCTGGTTTTTGACCTAAAAACATGGAAATTTCTTAGAAATCTTGTAGCTTTGGACATATTTCAGAATTTGTGCACTTCTAAGTCATGAAGATATCAAAAAAATTTAGGGTAAACACCAGAACTGGGAATACAACCAACACCCCACAACCCAAAAAGCCCAAAATTCCATCACCTCCCACACTCTAAAATTGCTATGCGTGAGTTTTATGTTTTTCAGCCTTTTAGATTCTAACACTCCAAAAAGAACACCTCTCAAATGGCTTAGGATCTCTCAGTCTTTGCACCTTCGAGGTCATCGGAGTTTTGGCCTCCAAAACTCTAAAAGTGTTACAATTCTCTGAAACTCTGATTTTCTTTTTGCCAGCCACAATATCAAGTTTTCAAACTTTCACAGTCTAGGGATCCTATCGCACTGCGAAGGTCTGAAAGTCCAAAAAGTTTAGTGAGCTCAAAAGTCTCAATTTTTAATTGGTTTTTTGCCAATTTTTGGATTTTTTTCTATATTTTAGTATTTTGCATTTTCAGAGGTCTTTAGGGCATTTTGGGGGCTTGGAACCACATCAATCTTCGGCTTTATCTGGATAGTCTTTTATGGACTGAATCTAGAAATCTTGGAGACCTTTCTAGGAATGTAAATGGTTCACAATTATGAGATAGGGGAAAGAAGTTATGACTTCTCCAAGTATACCTAATTTTGTATATAATGTTTTGATAGTTTTGGTAGTTTTTCTAGTCCAATTTCATAATTTGGATCGTTATAAGATTGGTGGCTTAGAGTAGTTTGTAGTTTTCAATCATATTTTCTAAAAAATACATTTGCATAGAGGATACAAATATGTCAACTCCTCAACTAGTGTAAAGAATGTCAGAAAAGATAGAAGCTCTGTCAATGAAGTACCATTTCAAAGGATACCACACCCCCACTAAGATGGGAAATTTGCGCAGTGAGATCACTGACATAGACATAGGTCATGACTCTATTCCATAATAAACATCATTCAATAACTCAAAGGAATTATTTATACATGTGAACACAGAGAAAGATTTACAACAGATCCTCCAATTCAAAGAAAATATGAAGAAAATCATGAATGGCATTGAAGAAGTTCAGAAGTTTGAAGCACACCTTTCAAGTTTTAGGAAGAGGAAATAGTGGAAGTTGAACTTTATGGAGCTAACCTATTTTGGTGAAGTCCAAGAATTTGCAAAGAGATTCCGCATAGCTCATCCCAGGATCCTGCCAGAAGACTTAGCCATTTTTTAGACCTGATATTTTTGGAGTTTTGGAGTTTCGGAGGTGTCCACAACCCCAAAATTCCTAAACCAATTCATTTTAGACTTAGCTATTTGTCAGTCATGAGATTTTCAGAGTTTTAGAGGTGTCCACAATCCTAAAAACCAAGGGTCATCAAATTTACAGACTTAGCCAATTTCTAGGATGTGGGATTTTTTGAAGCTCCACACGTCTGAAATTCCTGGGCACGCATTTTTCAATCGCCCTTTTCACAAAAGATAATTTTGGGGGTAAATTGCATGCAGACTGGAGTTCATTTTTGCAATTCAAGGGGTATTCTATCAGTTGCATATCATAAGATCAGTTGGACCTATTCATATTTGGCGTGAACATCAAAGAGAAGATCAAACCTCGTACACGAAGAAGAAGAAATGGTGGAATTGTAGTTTGATTTCCTTCATTTTAGGGGCTGATTCCAGTCTGATTTTGCATGTATTTGATGTATACATGGATGGAAATCCATGAAAACTTGTTATAAATTAGTTCAGGATTAGTTTTGCATTGATAAGATCTAGATTTAATTTGTATTTACCATGTTTGTTGTAGACGAAACCCTAGCTACGGGTTTCTAATTTCTAAGTTGAAGCACTATATATTTTATTACAGAGAGGTAATTAGGGTTTTATTTTTAATACAATAAATATATATTCTATTGGTGCTTCATTTGGGGTGTGAACTTTTCTGTTGTCTATGCAAAATTATGAATGTGTGCATACTTGTTCATCTATTTCCAAGAGCTAACTATGTTTATTGTGTATGAATCTATGATCGATTAAATTAGAGTTTATTGTTATTATTTCATCTTTCTATAACAATTGTTTGGAAAGATTTTTTCTATTTGTTTAAAGATAAATCTATCTTGTGTGTGTGTGCATCTAGTAGCTTCACGATTTGACATATTTTGCAAAATATTGCATCTAGGTAAAGTTTCTTCAAAAGATTGCATCTGCTGAACATGGAATTGTGAATTTATATTATTCATGTTTCATGTGTTTCCATCTTTTCATCATTTAATTTGCAAGCATGATTCAACAATGGTTTATCTCCATTCAATTTTATTTCAGTAAATTTTTGTACGATTCTCATTACTCAAATATTTTGATATTTGTTTGAAATTGGTTAAAATAGGCAATCATTATAGGATTTAAAGTTATATTTTCATTATTAGGAAATTGCATATATTGATAAATCAATAAAATACAAAAAGTACTAAAGTTTGTTTTGCAACCTGAAGTTTGAAATATACCAACAAAGGCCTCCTTTTGAACATTCACATTTATCTTCAACTAAGCTTTTCAAGTGGTTTTACCATGACCATGGAGAACCTTGGGAATATATTTGTTATTCTTTCAAGAGAGGGATTCAGATCTCTAATTCCTAGCAATTGACTTGTGCAAAAGATACACTCAACAATAATCTTTAGTCAAGAACGTAGCCTTTAATTTATTCATTGTTCCATCCCAAGATTTGATCTTGTCTTTACCTCTTCTCTGTCGATTCTTTTTCAAATGTTCCCATCGTAAGGATGCATGTCCCTTTAACTTAGCGCAAGCATATTTTACCTTTTCCTCACTGGTTCCTTCAAGTTCAAATTACTTTTCCATCTCTATGATCCAATCTATCAATTCATCTGAATTAAGGTTACCATGATAGTCTAGTGGATTTAAATGAGGTCTCTTATTTACATTATTCAAGGCTCTGATGAGCCTCTATTCCTCTTGATTCAAATTATTTTGTTCTTCATTTTTCAATCCTTCCCTTGCCTAATTTTTTTCATCTCTTTCCTCATCACTTGCATCTTCAATGTGTTGTCCTCTCCTCTGAGCTATTTCCACCACCTCCAATCTAGAAAAAATTTGTCTCAATATGTCCAAGATAGTTGGATCTACATTCCTTACTCCACCTCTAGCATTTCTTCTAGTCATTCTTACAATATTCACCATCTGTAGGTTAGATCCTCTCTTCTACCACCACACAAGCAAACCCTAGGTTGCAAAAACCTTTCTCTGATATCACTTGTTGTAGTCAAGGATAGTGAGTCCTCTTAGAGTTTATAAAAATCCTTACAGCAAGAGTCACACAGTAGAAGCCAACAAGAGAACAAGGAAATGAATGAAAGATCAACCTCCTTATTAGCATATAATCAGTAACATGAGACTACTTCAAGAAACAATACATTCCAGGAATACAAGCCTAATTGGAACCTTCAATAGGTTAGCTTCTTCTTATGATCTGCCTTTAACAGTAACTACATGAACCTACTATAGGTACTTTCTTTTGTCTGATCTCTAGATCTGATCCATGCAGGTGCTAAGGTTCTATTATGTTCTATCTCTCTCTAGAAATCAGTTACAAGAGTATTTAAGGCCTTTGCAAACATCAGGTTGGACAAGAAAGATTACATTTCCCAATGAAAAGAAAACATATTACAACATATAGGCTAGGTCCCAAATCATAAGGATCTCCTTCCAACAAATAAAACATGAATCTTAATCCCTCAATTAGGTCGGCCACAAATGTAACATCATCGAGAAATGAGTCGTTAAGCTTCGCCAAATGGTAAATCCTCCACGAGATCAGAAAATACAAGACTGGTTGAAAAACATGAAGAATAGTATAGTACCAATAATAATATACAAGATATCATGCATGAAGAAATCAAATGATACACGAACCCAAGGAAAGGTTCAACACGATGCCATGAAAATGTTGTAAGGATCACAACTATAAATAATATACAATGGATGATCGTAGAAAGAGACTCGTAGACTGATCAAATGGGAAAATAGGAAAACAAATCTTTTTGGTTGATGCAAGGTTGCCAAGAACCCAAGATTCTCCTACATCAATATTTAAGGTTAATCATTATGGGCGATGAGGCCTTGTCTCAACATATTTAAATTGGAATTAACTAGATGTTACAATGGGATTCAACTCTTAACTTCTTTCAAAAACTAAGGTTAGATCCATTGATCTAATCTTCTCACCTCTAAATCAAACCATTCCCCTTTGAGGCCTCAAAGATCCTCAATGACTTCATCATTCCCCAACTTTGAAATTACATTAGCTTCAACATTTCCTTCCCTCTTCACGTGGGTGATTCTGATGGCCTCAAAATTTCCCATAATTGACCTAATTTTCTTAATATACTTTTTAAGATACCAAACCTATGACTCCCATTTGGAAATTTCCATGATTGTAATTAGGGAATCACCTTATAAATGAAGTTTCCTCACATTTAATTTATTTTCCTTTTGAACCAAAAGGAGATCCACTTGTACTTTAGCTTCATTGTCCATCCCCTCAACCAAATTCTTGGCTGCAATATCCAAGATATTACTTGTCCAATCTCTTAAAATGTTTCCAAATCCACTTGGTACTAGGTTTCCCTTTAAGGCCCTATCATAATTTATTCTAATCCAGTCTTTCTTTGAATGAGTCCATTTCTTCTCAAACCCCTTGGATGACAAAGGATTATCCCTTCTTAACCCCTAAACATGCCTAAATTTTATGTAGGGCCAATTTGACTGCATATTTCTATCCTCCAAAGTGAATGGGATTTTAGATAGATTAATTTGAGACGTTGAGCTACTTATAAGTTCTTAAATTTATCTCCAATTTGACCAAAAGGGGGGAAATCAATTCACACTTATCTTGGAAAATTTTCCTATTCTTCTCTTTCTATATTTCCCACATAATAGTAAAGGGACAAATCTACCAAATCCTAGAGAACATTGTCTTAGCCTTTTAAATGAACTAGCTCTATCCAAGCTACCGCAATATCCTAAGGAGTGGGAATTTCCATTTCAATAGATTCATTATAAAATTCCAATAGTCTTGAGAAAGTTCACAAGTAAATAATAAATGATCTAAGGACTCTTCTTCCTTATTACACAAAAAGAATTTAAAGGGCTCTGTGAAACCTATCCTCTTCATTATGTCTCTTGTAAGGATTATTCATCTAAATTCCAACCATATAAATGGTCCATCTTTAGGAAGATTGTATTTATTCTAGCATAACTAACCTGGCCAACTATCCATACTTCTTTCACTTTCAAGGATTGAATACCCCAATTTAACATAATACTCTCCCCTTTTAGAATAGCACCATATAACCTCATCACTCTTCCCTATCATCAAAAATGGTCTAGATGCAAATATTTCCCTAAGATGCTACTTGTAATTTTCACTTTCATTGATCTCATCCACATTCTTCAACTTCCAACCCATACTAGAGCATCAGTATTCTCAACCAAAAAATCACTAACCTTATCTCCTCGTTTCTCTTTCGTTGTTGCACTTGGAATTGTTACCAGTGTGGTTGTTGTTGCACCAAAATATCAACCTAACAATGCCCAATAAAACAACCATACTTATAGAATCCACAAGAGTTTGTTAGCCCCTTGTCACAAATCTTGAGGGGAGCATTAACCATTTTTCAACCAATCTCCCCCTCAGTGTTACTCTAGGGAATTAGAACCTATGAGAAAGGTCTGATACCACTTGTTACAATTGTGGTTTTCATTGCACCAAAAGATCAACATTTCAATTCTTGATATAACCACTAGACTTATAGAATCCACAGGAGGTGGTTAGTCCCTTGTCACAAATCCCGAGGGGAGCACTAACCATTTTTCCAAAAAGAACTTCATAGTCTCCCCTTTCCAATAAAACTTATTTCCCATCCAAAGAATGTAGCTATAACTTAACCTCCCTACCATTCAAAATTTTCCATGATATATGGTTTGTGATCACTATTCTACAATTCACTAGGAAATTCCATAACCTCAACCCTTGTGATGGATCCTCCACTGTTAGGATTATATATTTGTCATTTGAACCTAAATATTTTTCTCTTAGGATTCTAGCCCACTTATGATCTAGGTTATGAATCATTTACTAAACCAATCTAGCTCCCATTGCTTTATTCAAAATTTTCCAACTTCTCAACCCCACCCCACCAGCATCCTTCGACTTGCAAACTTGATCCTAGGATAGAAATGATATATTTTCTTGCTCTTTCTTACCACTCCAAAATAACCTTTGCATCCTATGTTCAATCACTCAAACCAATTTTAGTGGAATTTTAAGATATGCCATAGAGAAAATAGGCATTGCCAAAGTTACAATTTTGATCATAATAATCCTCCCAGTCAACATTATCCATTTACTTTTTCATCCTTAAATTTTGTTAACATAGTTTTTTATGAGGTCATTAAAAAGGGAGGCTATCCCACCAAATAAGGGAATACCCAAGAACTTTCCTAGAAGGGAACCTGGCCTCACCTTTAAATTTTTCAATCTATCTATATATTTGGATGAGCATTGAAGATTACCTCCAACTTACACTAATTAATCTACTTTCCAGACACTACTTTGTGTTTAACTAAAACTTTCTTCATCACGCATGCCTCCCTTAATGTAGCCTCTCCCATTAAAAATGTGGCATCTAAAAAAATATAGGCGGGAGATAGGATCAACACCTCTTGCAATTGAGGCACCTTTCCATTGGCCATCCTGTCTACATTTGGTAATCAGTCTTCCCAGCACCTTTTTACATAATTATGAACAAAAAGAGGGAGATTAGATCTCCTTTTTGAAACTCTCATGGTTTCTCAAAGAAACCTTGAGGGATTCCATTTACCAATACCATACCTTGGAGTTACCAACTAGACCTTTGATCTAGTTAATCCACATCTAACAAAAGTTAAACTATTCCAAACACTTAATAGAAAGGGCTCATTAAATCTATCATATGCCTTCCTAACTTCCAATTTTATGAACATATTAATTTTTTTACCCGTCCTTATTAAGTGAATGCCCTCATGTGATATGATAATGCCTTCCATAATTGACCCATTAGGAGTAAATCTGCTCTATTCTTTTGAAATAATGGAACCCGGGATGTTCTTTATCCTATTAGGTGCCACTTGAGAAATACTTTTATAGATGAAATTACAGAGGGATATTGGCCTATAGTCTTCAAAGGACTCAAAATTTTCCTTCTTTGCGATAAGAGAAATCAAAGTATTTTTAAAATCTCTGAGAACAAATCCTTGTTTCCTAGACTCCTCAAATACCTCACACAACTTCATCTTTAACATGTTCCAAAATTTATGATAAAATAAATCTTGGAAACCATCCAGGCATGGTTCCTCATCTCCTTCTAAATAAAAAACCACTTCCTTAACTTACTTCAAGCCTCTAATTCCACTAGAGATGCATTGTTCGCCTCTAAGATTAGCTTTGGCATTACCTTGAGAACCTCATCATAATCAACAACTGGGGATGAAGTATTACAAGACTATAATTTAGAGAAAAAAGAAACTACCTCCTTATTTAAGTCATCCATCTCAACTAAGAACTGACCAACAAAATTAACTATTTTCAAGATGCTATTAATGGACCTTCTTGTTTTGACTGAGCAATGAAAATATTTTGTATAACGGTCGTCCTCTTTCAACCAGTTCTCCCTTGACTTATGCCTCCAATAAATCTCCTCTCTTCTCAGAATCTTATAATAATTGTTAGGAGGTCCCTCTTATTCTAAAATTCAACTATATCCATGTCATGTGTAATAACTTTTTTGTTTAATGCTTCCAAATTCCCTTCCAAAACTTTTTTTTCTTGAAAGACATCTTCGAAGTGGTGTCTATTCCAAACCTTAAGATTGCATTTGATGAATTTTAATTTCTTTTAAAAGATTAAAAAAAAAAAAATTCCTCTTTGTTGAGGTGAATTGTTCCACCTATCTGCAATTAGTTTCATAAAACCAAATTCCCTTAACCATATTTTCTCAAGCTTGAAGGGGCATCTAATAGGCACAACATCTCTTTGCATTATTATTGCTACAAGATAGTGGTCAAAACTATTAAAAGGTAGGATAGAAAATTCAAAAACCATAGGTAGAGAGACCCAAGTACCATACAAGATGAAATGATCCTATTTTTCCACTATCCCAAGGAAACCTTGCCGCCTGTTGGTCCAAGTGAATGCCCCATTTTGTGATTTGACTTCCCATAGGCCATTCTTAGACACAAAGGACTAAAAATATCTCTGCACACCACTCAACACACCATTCCCTCCTTTTTTCTTATTCATTTCAAGTGTATCATTGAAGTCCCACCTAATGATGAATATCTCCCTATCCCTACTACTTAAATTTTCCAATTTAAGCTCATTCCAAACCTCTCTTTTTTCTACCAAAATAGTTGGGCCATACACATTAATTAAATTAATAGGCTTATATAAATGAAACAAATCCAATCTTACCATTTTACATGATGACCCATGCACCACCTAAGTTTCCCACACATTTTTGTATTCTACAAGATACCCAAACCTCCAGAAGCCCCATTTGAGAAAATAAAGCACCCATTCGAGATACAACCTCCACTAAGTAGCACTCCACCTTCCTCCTTCTTCATCTTAGTTTCTTACAAATATACCACATCTATTTTTTCTTGATCAAGAGATGTTTTTCAGGGGCATTGCAACCCCTAACATTCCACCTAAGGATCTTCATGGTTTTCCAAGAGAGAACAAGTCTCTTCCAGATCCCAACTTATTCTAACCCTTCATATTTCCTTCCATTTCTAGAAGATCTTGAGTATATTTTAAGCCTCTAGATTTCCTTTCTCTGGTATTGGTCTTCTTGGTTTTATATTTTTTTTGGATAATGATGCACTTCTCCAAGATGCCCTCATCAACATCCATAACTAATAAATTATCTTCACCTGTGGAAGAGATGTGGCCTTCCTCATTCTAAAAATCATCATAATATACTTAACCTCCTCAATTAGGTACATTTGAATGTCTTTAAAGAACTCTGGAGGATATCCTAATTTATCTTGTACTCTTTGACCTTCTCCTAAGGAAACAACATATTCTAGTATCTTATCCAAAATACCTCCTCTCTCTCCTCCTCTGCTATCTATGATTTCAATCTCTATTCTCTCTACCTTGAAATTGAGGAAGCCACTTGGAGACCATGTTTGGATCATCCAAAAATAGATTTCCAATCCACTCACTTATTTGAGGGAGAGAACCCCGCCAGAGGGTCCATGATGAGATCCAAACCAACTTGCTTGTCTGATTATTGTTGTTGCATCTCTATTTGAGGATCATTACTTGGACTTTCTCCTTCCATCCTATGATGGTCTGGTTCCTCTCCATCTTATACCAAACCTTCTTGTTCCTTCTCTTACAATGTACCCACATGACCTTCCTCTCTAATTTTTTCCTTTGACAATGCTAAGAGCTTCTCTTCCAGTTCCTTCTACACCAAATCTTTACCTTTCTGATCCACTATGAATTTCTTTGAATATGCCCTCACTCTTTTCATTTTTTGTATTGTTCAATGATCTCCTCCACTTCAATTTCCTACCACCAAACTTCTTCACTTTACCAAATCTCTATTGGATGTGGTAATTGGGGATGTGGTCTCCTTATCATACAAATCCTTGCATACATACTAAGGTCTTGATTTTCTATGGCCCCATGTAACTTCAAAAACTTCCCCAGTTTATTACCTATCATTCTTAGGGTTTCCTCATTTCAATACTCATGTGAGAGATTGTAAATCCTTGCCTAAATTAGAACTTCATCCATGGTCACTTGCTTTGGGTTGAAAATCAGCATCCAATCGCAAATAAAAAAAACCTTATTCCTCCCATCATAAAAGGCCCATTATACATTACCCATTGCTTCTTTTTTTCACTACCCATTATCACTAGATAGAAGCTATTCAAGAGAATTTTAAGAACATAATATTTTCCCCATATTTCATCACATTATTTATAAACTCAGGGGTAAGCCTCCCATCCCCCCCATTTCATAAATAATGCCCTTTTCCTATAGATGTTGACTGTCGTTTTCCAATCTTACTATTCCACTTGTAGTGAGATCACTTGGTTATCAACAATCACTAACTTTTCCTTGGGGACCTGGTTGGGAATAAAGGGGTTTTTGGGCCTCCATTCTTTCCCTTCAATCCTTTTTAAGCCTCCATTATTTTTGCTAAAGATTTTAGAAAATCTCAATTTGTTTTGTACAAAACCCAATCTTTTCCTCTACATGTAGTATTCCTATAGGGTCTATCAGTGGTCTCCCTTTGTGGTGCTACCCATGCACAACCTTAGGGGAACCATTCTCATATAGAGATATGTTCACTCCTTTTCTCATACCGATTTTCCTCTTTGTAGAAGCCCTTTCTTCTATGAAACCCTCATTGCCCTCCTCTGTCCATAATTACACCTTTAAGGACTTGTTAATGATGAAAAATATTTCATGAATTCTTGATATTACTGATCTATATTTGCATATGTGTAGACTTATTATTTCAAATATTCCACTTCATGTAGCATGCACTTGATATCCTTCATAATACTTTCCAAATGTGGAAAGATAACTTTCTTTTATATGAGTTTTTGAGTTTAATTGATTAAAAGGATGGCCTATAATGGTCATATCCCAACTTTGAGGCTAGATCTAGAAATGCAAAATCCAACATGTTATCCTCCAAAATTTTCAGCCAAAAAGTATAGGTCATTATAAATTATTGACATAGTCCATGTATTTTGATATATTTTTTGACTAAATTGAATCAAATTTTGAGGGAAGGGAGATAATAGGGCCCTGCTATCATATCTGTAATTGAGATTGGGGTTGACAAAATTGAGGTGGATTTTCAATTGTTGTGAGCTTTAAAATAGGATAGGACCCAATTTGAGATTTAAAATAAAATAGATTAAAGGACGCACTAAAATAAAGGGACAAATAGGAGTGTGTTGAGATTTAAAATATAATAGGACTTGTGTTCTTTAAATAAGTGTTAATTAAAACTAGTGATGGTCTTAAACAATGCATAGAGGAATGGAAAGCTAAAATAAGTGTAGGAGAGTGTGAAATTGGACTCAACTATTAATGGAGTACAATTTACAATACTACAATAAGATTTATGTATTCCCTAAAAGAAACTAAACTTTTGAATGCCTCATCTTGATTATTATATGTAAATCAAACTAAAGCTAAATGTCCTACAATCTCTTCTATGATGTTGGTAGAATATTCAATTTTTGGTTCTTTAGTCTTAGTAATCAATGTTGGTTGTAGGATCATGAGAGAATAATTCTTTAAAATCTTGCAATCCACTAAAGGACTCCCTCTCTTATGGATAGACATGAAATCTTGTAATTTTTCAGGTTGAATTCTCACAACTTCTCTTGCTTCCATTATTTTATTTGTAGTTCTTCTTTAATTGTATTAGATTTCCAAAAGGGTATTTTTATGTAATTATTAAATGTTAGAAACCTTCCTCTACTTTTGGAATTTATATTCTTATATTTCTATTTCACTCTCTTTTGAAGATGAGTTTCCTTCGATTTCTTTTACTTGTGCTAGATGTATTTTTTCTCTTCCACTGAAAAATCATCAACTCAACAATTTCTTCAAGTTGGAAAGATCAGTTCTCTAATACCACTATAGTTTCCTTCAACCATTAAGTTCAAATATGAGAATAAAATTTTTCATTCAACCATAAATCTCATCAAATGATATAAACAATAAATAAAAAATAATGAAATTGTTGCCAAAAATACATAGAGACTTCTCAAGCTGGATTTTGTTAACAATTTTAGTATTTATAACATTTTTTAGGTCTCATAGAAACATTTTTAATTTTCACAAACTTATGTAACAAATCCAAATCTCCTATTTCAAACCCATACAAAATAAGAAAACTTCATTAAGTGTAGCGCACCCAAAAATCCCAAGAATACTTTGTAAACCCTCCAACATTGCATATTATGGTATTGGTTGTAATGTCTCATGATTTCTTAGGGTTTTTTCTAATTTCTTAAATTGCAAGAGACTTCTTTCTATCTACAACTTGCATACAATTCTTTTATTTGTTATGATTGAATGTATTGAATACAATTTTCAAATGTGTAAGTATCAATGTAAATATATACTATCTCAATATTATGTAAGAGTTATATTTATAAACAATAATTTTGATATTATTCTTAATGAGGGTATAATTGTAATGTGATAGAGATTGCCTTTAATCAACAAGTCTTGACTTAATATGCCAAATGCTTATGCAAGATAAGTGTTGATGAAACAAAGACTGATCTAAATATATATGAGATCACATGTCATTTACTAACCTAAATATGATAAGAGATATATTGAATAATTTTTTTTGTAAAAAAGTATCGATATAGTATTATAATATCGTATTGATCTAAATATTGATCACTACAAGAAAAGAAACCGATGAATACTATCACTATATTATATTGGTCAAACATATAATATTATAGTGATATGAAAGTAATAGTTGATTATTGTTTTTGATCTCTTATCTTTATGATTATGTTATTAGTTTTTTGTTTATTGGTCTTAAAGACCTTGAATTATTATCTTGATCGCGTGTCTAATAAATTATCTCGTTAAATTGCAATGATCCAGTTCTGATTTAAATGATAGTTGATAAGATGAATAAATTGAAGTTTTTTATCATTTTCCCTAATATGTATCTTTATTTATTATGAAATATTCTTTCTATATCTTCGTCTCTGATAGACGTTATTTTCTTATGTGATTAGTGTTTCTTCTCAATGGTGCAATAAGTCCACTTGTTTGATATGTATGTATGTGTGTGTGTGTGTGTGTGTGTGTGTGTGTGTATAGATATGTGTGTGTGTGTGTGTGTGTGTGTGTAGATATATAGATATGTGTGTGTGTGTGTGTGTATACACATACACACACATTTTTACATACATACATACATACATATTGTACCATCCTAAAAAATTAGCACTCATGATTGGTTGCTTTATTAGGACCTATTAGACCCATTTTGGCAATTTCGAGATCTGAATGTCTATTATGCTTAATCCTAGCAAGTTGATTCTCCATTTCTCGCTTCTTTTCACTATCATTGAGCTCCAATTTGAATTAGATACCATTTCCATAGGTACATGTTTCCAATGGAGACATGTTATTGGGACATGTTGTGTAATGCCCTGCCAGGGAACCCAAGAGAATTCAACCTAAACATGCAACTAAGGTTACAAAATAAAAAAAATTAAATGTTTACAAACAATAATGATAACAATGTGGAATAAATACAATGAATCACATGACATACACATAAATGCAACTTAAACATAGATTATAAATCTCGAGGGTTCCTTGACATAGAGTTACTTAAGCTAACTAATCTACGAAGAACAACCATAAAGAAACTAATATAAAAGGTTACATCAACTAGAAAACACATCCCAAACCTCTAGTTCATGTTTCCTAAAGGCCAATCTAATCCCCCAAGAAGACCATAAAAGACAACATAAACGTCCATTTAAATAACTTCAAGATATAGTTCAACTAACATAATACTCAGTCAAAAAAACTTTAACACATAACTTAGTTTTTTTTTTCTAAAAATAGAATCTCACTGCATGCAAATTCTAAAAAGAATGTTTTTTTTTGTAAAAAAAGAACTTCTAAAAAATAGAATTTCTAAAAATAAATACTACTACATGCAAATTCCAAATAGAATAATTCTTTTAATTTACTTTAATAAAAGGACATACAAATAAATATATCTTTCCTAAATAATATGCAAATAAATATATATATCTTAAATAACATGCAAATAAATATATATTTCTTAAATAACATGCAAATAAATACATCATTTACAAATACTTATTCTTTAAAAAATATTTAATTAATTTTCATAATAAGAAAGAATATGCATTTATCCCCATTTTATATTTTACTATGCAATTGTAGATCTATATGCAATAATATTAAATTGCTTTAATAATAAGGCATGCAATTTATCCTCATTTATTGTTTTTCATGTAGATCTAGATCTGAAGGCAGAAATGTTCAATTTGGGGAAAGAAGACACAAAATCCATTTCTTGGAAAAAGTACATAACCCGAAAACCCAAATTAAATAATAATAATAACCCATTTGAAACTACTATTTTTTCATGAAACCCTAAATCCTATTTAATTTCTTTTTTCAGATTTAATAACTCAAACAAACACAATAATAGATAAAGAATTTTTGCACAAAGGATTCCAGTATTTTAGACACATAGAAGACAAAGATGTGAATACTAGAATTTCAAAGGTTTTAAACCCTACCTTAAAAATGAAGAACAAATTTGAAACAATGACGAAGTAAGGTGCAATCCAAAATACTCCAAAGCTTTAAAAAAAAACTTTTACTCCCAAAGTTCTCCTTCAACGCGATTGAATTTTCTAAAATGGCTTTCAAATCAGATATATAGAAAATCTAGGAAACTAGGGTTGAATAAGTGAAACCCTGATTAGGAATTCAAATTTTAATTTAAAATTAAAAGGAAATACTTTAATTTCAACTTTAACTTAAATTAATTTTGCACAATTTAACTTTACAAGTTGAAGTCAAAGTCATAATTTTAGAAATATGCATTTGAAATACATGTTATTATTTTAATAAATTAAATCAATGATGCAACTTAAAGATATCACTTAACTCAACTTTAAATTAGAATTCTTAGTTTGATTTATTAAATTGAATATGCAATTAAATTGCATAAAAAATATTTTAATTAGAATTAATATTTATAGCATTTTATTTAATATGCAAGTTGATAATAAATATTATTTTTATATTAATTATGTTTTTAATTTCAATTTTTGGATTTAATAATAATTAAATATCAATTATTAATTTAGGACTTAATAATTAAATTAATTAATCAAATATAGGTATTTAATAATTAAATACTCATGTATTAATATTTTAATATTTTAACCTTATTAAAGGTGTAATTATCAAGAAATTAATAATTATCATAATAAATCATAAATCAAAACAAACGAAAAGCAACATAAATCTAACTAAAACTATCTAAACAGAAAAAGCAACTGAAACAAAAATAACAAGCACACACAGAAAGGCTCACAAATCCATGTCACCTTGATGAATTCAGATGGGGTAGTCACTCAGATTCTCATCCATTCTTAGGACAAAATGTAGGTTTAGAGTAGGGATTTGGGCCTAAATACTACCTCCCCTCTTTTACCATTGTGATAATGTGATAGGGCATGCTCACTCTTGCCAATCCAGGGAAGACGTTGTCTGGTACCTACAAACCTATCATCACAAAGATGAATATATACATACATATAATATAACAAACAATGGTTGATATCAATACGTTGTGTGGATCTAGCACACAAGTAACTACGACTTTGTCCCATACCATATCAAACACACCAAACAGAAATGTAAAACATACAATTGATCCATGTGCATACAGATGTAATGTCAGTATTGTTAGTAAATCCATAATTATAATGACATCACAACATATAAACAACCATCATAAAATAACCATAATTCTAACTATAAACACAAGATATCACAGAACTATTCAATGGATCATAAAATATCAAATCATTATGAAATGTTGTACATCAATATCCTCAAATAACACTGAAATAACCAATGCACACATGAAAAGGCCTAAAAGAGTTTGGAAACCACAACTGAAAAAAAAAAAGTATGGGGTGGGTATTATAGGTCGCCAATGGCAACGTATCCCTAGGTTTTGGTGCCCAAATTTAACTTGGGCCCAATGCAGGGGTTTTCTATAAGGATTTCCTTCTTTGGTCGGCTAGGATCAAATTTGAATCTCAAAATGATGGAGTAGTATAAGAATCCATCATCTCTCCTCATTTTGGATATCACAATCATATGCAATTATTTTTGGAAATCAAGCTATCAAGTTTTCAAGAAAGAAAGAGCAAGTGGACTCAAGGTTTGAAGGCAAGCACACAAGGTCAAGATGATCTCCAAGTCTCCAATTCTTCAAGATCATTCAAGTAAAAATAAGCTTTTCTGATTGATGCAAGTTTCTCTCTCATGATGTCTAAGTAGAGGAATTCTCAATCAAGCAAGAAGATCCATCCTTCCATCCATCTTCTCTCTCCTTATTTGCAAGTGGTATAAAGCATATCTATATTTAAGACCTAGGACTGGAATTCATAGATCTACAAATTTGTGAGGAAATCCTTGATTCCACGTCCCATTCCAAGTTCAACTCTTTGGATCTCAATCAAATTCAAGCATTTTTCCATGAGGTTTTATGCAAGGTGATTCTATTATTTACCTTTTTATTTACATTTTTTTATGCAATTTCATTTCATTTCTAAGGTTGAATCCTAAATAGGGGTTTGACTAGGGAAAACCCCTTTAGCCAACCTTTCTCCCCATTTATGTGTGCAGGAATAGGTTATATAGTCATCAGATCAAATCTAGATTTTAGTGAAGGATTCATTATCCCCAATTAGCACTTGAGTAACCTCTTGAGCCTATTAGGGGAATCTTCCTACCTAGATGTGCAATTCATGAAAAGGTAAGTGATCTATTCATACATACATTTGACCTTGCTCCCCTTTTCATATGTACATCTTTGGTGAACCTGACTTATAACATTTTAATTCTGATTTGGTGTTTTGATCTACATTGTATGCATTACATACTTATTATTTTGGTAGTTATACCTAGGCCTACATTGCATGATTTACATTACATCTTTAAATTTGATAGTGAGATGTGCTTTTTCATTAAAAAAATTGTTATTTTGGTTAGGTGTAATTGCATATCCCTTTTAAAATTTGTAATTGCATTAGATCTATCTTTTATCTCATTTATTTATGCATGAGTGTTATCAATTTGAGTCCTACTTATAGCATTTTGGTTAGAAGAATTCATAGAATCATGGGTTCCTTTGATCCCGAGCCTTCTATTTTTCCTTGGAATCTTGATGAGACCAGCATGCATCCTATTGACATTAATCTTAACTTTGAGAACAACTCTTCCCATTCTTATCATGATGAATATGAGGCCTCAAGAGTCCCTCCTATGCAAGTTAAAAAAAACTTTTTGGAATGTTTTTGAAAAATTTGGGCAATGTTTAGGACAAGAAACCCCCAATCTTGAAGTCATATCCATTGTAGAGGGTTTAAGGAAGACAATTCATAATGATGAGCATGGTGTTAATATCTTGCATAGCATATCTCATCTCAATGGTAACAATGTTAAAACTCTTAAAGATTGTGTTCGAGAGATAGGTTTCATTCCACCTACCACTGGTGTTTATACCTTAATGCCTATCTCTACCTCTATCCCTAGTGTGTCTACCTATGCTCCACCTATCATAACAAATTCCAGTCAAAATATCAACCCTACACATGCTACCATTCCTAATCCTATAATTTCCACTTTTCCTACTAGTGTTCCATGTATTTCTTTGCCTTCCTTAATACCTATTAGGAATAAGGTGTCTCAACCTTGTATATTTCCTTACATTTGATATTTTCCAAATGTCGGCACTTTGTACAATGTGTAAGGTAATCATGACTGAAATAGTTATGACGGATTCCTATGATGGTCATTAATATTTGTAAGAGCTAATTGTGGAATATTCGATGATGGGTGAAGACATGCAAGACATGTGGCAATTGATCATGTTGAGTACTGTACACTCTTCTGCAATTGTGGTGAAAAAAATCTCAGGTTCCTATTTTCTTGGAGAATGGTAAAACCCTAATATAGTTGTCTTTGGAAGTTTCCCTAAAAAGGGAAGCGTGTGATATAAGCATTTTTAGGGTTTTGAATCTGAGTGAGAAGTTAGTGTATTGTTGGAACATTTTTATGTTGCCGAATTTATCTTCAAGTATTGATTATCTCTTGAAAAAACTTGCATTGCAAGTGTATTGTAAATAGTAATAGTTTTGATTAATACATTGTGTAGGTTTTGGAGTGCTGGATTTTTTTACCAAAAGGTTTCCCCAGGGTAAATCATTGTGTCATTCTCATTTTTCTATGTATGCATGTTATTGTATTATCATTCTATAAATACTAAGTGTTAAATCTGAAATCCTCTTCTCGGGAGTTTAGCGTAGGGAACTATTTTTTGCACACTCAGTTTCCTTTCAATAACCACTTACAATAATGTTCCTTTTTCATACTCAAATCATTTCCTCCATTTCCCATAATGCTCCTAACATGTCACAAATATCTCATCCCACTTTTTCTACAGATTCTACTATTAGTAGCTTTGCTCAAACCATGTCTTCCTTGCAACAATAATTGCTTTAATGGCCCAATCCAAGTTCAACATTCCTACTTGTTACATTTCTAGTCCTTTGTCCTTGGATATCATTTATGTTGTTATTCCACAATACATGGAGATTCCTCATACTGAGACTTATAATAGTAAAGGTGATACTTTGACCCATGTCGAAACCGTTCAAATATTGTGTAGTATTTTTTCTCATGATCATAGGTTCATGGCTAAATTGTTTATTAGAACCTTTTGGGATAAAACCTTGTAATGATATTGTTATTTGCCTCATTTTTCTATTGACTCCTTTCAAAATCTTGCTAATGCTTTCATTCAAAAATTTCAAAACAATATTGGTCCTCATATTTATTTATCTAATTTTTAATGCATTGTAAACAAGGAATTAAGGAAAAAGTGATTTCTTTTATTGGTATATTTAAGCATTTGCATGCTCAAATTTATAATCGTGTGCTTGATATTGATGTATAACATTTTTTCATTTCTAATTTACAAAAATACATTAGAGATAAGATTATTCTTTAAAAAAAATCCTCTTTTACTCAATTAGGTGCAGTACTTCATAATTATCAGCTTCAAGTGAGTCAGTTTGAGAGCACCACTGTAATGGAAGAGGGTTGATAAGAGTGATGCCACATCCAATAAATTTAACAAGTTTTAGAAACCCAGTAATTTCATTAGGATCAATAGTTAATCCAACACTGTTGATGATCAAGTGACAACAACATCCAAAGGTGTGGCTCCTTTGTCATCTATTTTCAGACCTCGTAATTTTTCTTAGCTTTTTGAATCTTTTCATAATGTGACGTTGAAGTTTATTAATGATAAATTATTAACTCTTCCTCTTGTTAAACCAATTAGCACATCCAAACCTTTTCCCAAATCCTTTGATCACAAATTTTTTTGTCAGTACCATTGTCAACCTGGTCACGATGTTGAAAAGTGTTTTTGTTTGAAATCCGTTATTCAAGACCTCATTGATTCTAATACCATGTTTTTGAGGGTGTTAATGATCAAGGAAACAAATTTGTAGCACCTCTCAACAAAAAATTTCAAATTTATACCAAACCTTTGTCATTTCATTCAACTAACCATGTTGAGTCTACCCAATATTTTCCTTCTTCCACCTATGTTTTTGACTATGATGATAAGTGTAATGAAGTCGATAATGTTGTCAACTTTATTGATCAAACTAATCCAACGCATAAACCTGAGACTGAGATTTTTATTACCTTTCACCCTAGTGAAACAATTAAGGCACCTGATGGTCCTCTTTACATTGTTTCAAATTTTAATGATCTTTATTCTTGTGGTGTCTTTATTGATCCTACTTGCATGGTTGATATGATAACTGAAGAACATCTTTACAATAGATAATTTCAAAATGATTTCTATGATAAATCTGATGTTATGACCCAAAATTTCAATGGTTTCCTTTATCCTACCATGGATCTATTTCATTTCTTGTTGAAGTTGGCAGTAACACTTTAGATGTCACCTTTTTTGTCATCCCAACTTATGATCAGTTTCAAGTCAAACTTGGTCTTTCATTACTTACCTCCATGAAACATGTAGCCTCTCCTATCCATAAGTGTTTGAAATCTCCTCACAATGGACAAATCATGTATTTTAATCATAGCCTCTATCAAAATTTAGTGCCTTGATATTTTATTGACCTTGATTTCTTTTGGTCTTATATTCCTGAAACAACTCAATCTTGTAGAGATAATCTCTTTCGATCATATCAAAACTAAAAAATCCAAAATATTTGTGCGATCATAAAACCTGAGGATGTTCCATATCCTTTCCATGGACCTAGAATTTTCCCTACACCACCTACACCTCCCATATATGATTCATTTCCACCTCCTATATATTGTAAAAATTATGTTGATGATATCTCTCAGCCTAGTGTGGTTCCTTCCATTTTTCCTCCTAAAGAAGAAAAGTACCCGATCTTGATTGATCCTAAACCAAGTCAATTTTTTATCAAAACAAAGTGTAACTATTGTGCTTATGACCACCTCCATAAATGTCATGCTATAGCTCATCAACATGCTTCCCAAAACATGTTTTGAACTTAACACCTATTCATGCTTTGATTCCCTTTTACCAGCCCATGCATAGTCCAAAGGAGGATGTTAACTTGAAAAATATGAAATTGAATAAATATGATAATGATATTCGTATATTGGATTCTATTACAATTAATTTGGATGAAGAAGACACTCTTGATGATAATGCTTTTTATATTCATGATGCAACTAATTATTATATGCATACCACTTATTCTAATGATATGTATGAGCTTATTAATGTTAATCGCGATTTACCAACTATGTTTTCACAACAATTCTCTCTTATTCTTAGTGATGAACAAAGTGATCCATATTTACAGCATTGTCCTAGTTCAAACTTTTTTATTGTTCCTTATATCATGCTTGATGTCACTCCTCTTGCATGTTTTCCACCTTCCATAAATACTATAGACCGAGATGGGGGGCAGGCAATATGCTTGATTAGCTCCTCTTGTGTGGTGGACTCTATTGGTTTGCTTATTTTTCATGATGTTCTTCCCTCGTGATGTGTTTCTTGTTATATGTTTGATGCAGGAGCATCTTGGGCTCATTACAATCTTGCATCCACCAAAAACATTTAAGTTTTTATGTTCCTGATCACTAGTTGCTGATTTTTTTTGTTTCTAGTCACTAGTTGTTGTGTTTCCTATCATGGTCAAGTTATTTGTATCCTTGCAGTTACGGTCATAGATTTTTGTTCAAGAGATCATTTGGAATATTTTCCTATGATCACAACTCATTTTGAATTATCATGCCCGAGCTATGTTGAGTTATTTGGTTGTGTTTAGAATGTGTTATTAATGTTCTTGAACCGGTCAGTGTTTGGATCTGCAGTTGGATTTCCTTGATCGGTGATGCTTATGGCTAATTTTCCTATGTGGCTACGTGTTTGGCCAACCTGTTTGTATGATCTCTCAATGTTATTTAATTGTTGGTTAAAGATCTTTAGGTCTAATACCAACTAGGTGGTTTGTTAGTGACACATTTTGTTGTCTTAGAAAATGTAATCTTGAGGCCGACCTGTTGGGTTGCGATCATGTATAAATGTTGGATCTTGGTCCTTGTTTTGAGGAGAATGGAGGAGGTCAGGAGAGTCAGTTAGGGCTTGAATAAGGTTGATTTACAGTCATAGGTTAGGAAGAATGAGTAGGTTTTCTTTGTAATAAGTCCCTGGCATTGGAGCTGGGCATGTTGACTACTATTGCAAAACTTTCTAATTGTTTTACCTATTAATGAAAAGGTTGCATGTGTTTTCTATAATCTAGATATGTATATTTACTGCTCAAAATCTTTGAAATTTTGTTGTGTAACTCTTTCTACAAGGTTGGATTGTTCATTTTCTTGTACCCTCTTACCTTAATTGCATCAGGTGGTATCAGAGCAAAAAAAATTATTGCGGTGAATAGATTGTGTCTTCTAAGTGTGTGATTCCTAATTTAGTTTTTCGTGGGGTAAAAGAATAAGGATCTGGCCTGCGGTTGCAGAGGATTCATTTGAGATGGCTAGGAGAGGTGCTGGAGGTGGAAGAGGTGCATACCCTAATGTTGTTGAAATGTTGAGACATATAGCTGCCAAATTGGAAGCGGTTGAAATAGATACGAGGAGAGGTCAACATACTGAAGAATTAAGTGATGCTAAAGAAGAAATTGAAAAACATGTTGAAGGAGAAGCCCAAGAAAAACCTGAATTGTATCAAGGAGAAGAAAGGTTTATTATAGCTAGATTGCTAGGTTTAATATAAGACCACACTTTAATACACCAGATTATGATGGAAGATTGGATGCAGATGAGTTATTGGATTGGATCTAAGCAATGGAAAAATACTTTGATTTTGAAGATACAGATGAAGATAAGAAGGTAAAGTATGCTTGTACTAAGTTAAGAGGTCATGCTTCACTTTGGTGGGATCATTTGTGGAATGATAGGAGGAGTAGAGGTAAAGAGAAGATAAAATATAAGGATAGGATGGTGAACAAGATGAAGGCAAAGTTATTACCCTATAATTATTAGGTCATCTTGATCAGAAGATTGCAGAATTTTAGACGAAAGGATATGAATGTGAAGTTTACATTGAGGAGTTCTACAAGTTGGATATCAGATCTAGTTATAAGGAGGATGAAGTAGAGAGAGTTGTAAGATACCTGAATGGTTTGAGGGTGTCAATATAAGAGGAGCTTAGTATGATCAAGATTGGGAATGTGGAAGATTCTTACCAGTATGCCCTAAAGGTTGAAGATAAGTTAAGTAGAAGACAAGAACAAGGGAAAAGAGGCAGAGGTGGAAGATCCCAGAGAGGAAAAGTTGGTAGATCAGATGTTGAATCTAATAAAGGGAAGACAGTGGAGAAGACTCTTGAAAGGAATTCTTATAGAGGTGGCTATAGGAATTAGGGCTACTGAAGAGATGATAAAAGAGTGCTCAAGGGTGACTGTTTCAAGTGTGGTGAAGAAGGTCATAGGGCCTTTGAATGCAAACAAGTTTGATCTAAAAAGAGGGCTGAAAATAGTAGAAGGACAACTCTTGTGGAAGAAGAGGGATCTTCTGAATTAGTTAACAACAATTAGGCTAAAAAGGGAGATACATTGATCATGAGGAAAACCTTGTACCATGATGAAAAGATGGAGAACCTTTGGCAAAGAAAGAACATATTCTGAACTAGATGTCTTTTTAGTGGTAAGGTATATAAAGTTTTTGTTGATGGTGGTAGTTCTGAGAATTTGACATCTAAGGAAATGGTAGATAAGTTACAGTTTCATAGGTTGAAACATTCCAAGCCCTATGAGATTGCATGGATAAAGGATGATCACAAGGTGTTGGTAAGTGAACAATGTTGGGTTAAGTTGAAAATAGGGAAATGTCATGATGAAGTATTGTGTGATATAATTCATATGGATGTATGTCATGTTTTTTTGGGTAGACCTTGGTAGTATGATAGACAAGCTATACATAATGGAAGAAGAAATACATATACTTTTGTAGCTAATGGTATGAAGCAGAGGTTGATGCCTTTGGTGGAACCTTTTAAAGGGGAAGTTTGTACCAGTGCTAGAATTTGCATGATTGATGGAAGGAAATTCTTGGAAGGTATGAGACATAGAATGTTTGTTTTCTATTGTTCCAAAGAAGACTACAAATATAGATCTGAGTGGTGAATACCATGAAGAGATTAAGGACATGTTGGATAAGTATGTAGATGTGACTTCAAATAATGTACTTGATGGTTTTTCACCGGTTAGGAGTATCAATAATTGTATGGATCTAATTCCTGGATCTATTTTGCCTAATAAAGAAGCACATCGGTTGACACCAGTAGAGAATGAGGAATTGAATAGAGAAGTACATGAGTTGTTGAATAAAGGATTAATCAGAGAAAGTTTGAGTCCTTGTATAGTACCTACAATATTGGAACCCAAGAAGGATGGAAAGTGGAGGATGTGCACAGATTCTAGAGCAATAAACAAGATTACTATTGTTAAAATAACTGAGAGGGGGGGTAAGTCAGTGGCCTTGAAATAATTCCAAAAATCCAACCAAAAACTTATATCTCAAATATAATATCCTCTAGTTATCTTTCATTCCATCAAGATGTATGCCATAAATAACTTTAACAAATATAAATTTCTTGGTAAGATATATTGTTTATCTTTTCTAGACTTTACCGAGTAGCAGCAAATAAACTTAGTGTTAACTGACCAATCCAGTATCATTAATGTGTAAAGAAAAATATCAATGCAATGAAATAAATACACATTTAACAAATAGATTTTAATGTGGAAACCTTGTTAAGGGAAAAAACACTTGGGACCGGTAACCCAAAAAAATTACTCTTCTAAAGTGAGCTCGGTGAAGAGCCAACCCTGTTAAAGGTTACAAACACATTGTTAAGTGTGACCTTGTTAGAGGATTTAAAACCAACAGTTTATCTTTTGACCTAGCACTCACTATGTTGTCAACAAGAAAACCTTTTGATACTCTTGAGTATCTCAATACATTAAGGACTGTTAAATCCCACTCGGTTAAGAGATTGTTTGAATCAATGGTTAAACTGATACAGTAAATGATCTGTTCAATAATACAAATTTAACTTGAAGATATTCAGATCTATTGTTAGTCCAATAATACCTCTCTGATCAACGTTCACTTTAGTTCCTTTTCTTTAATTCTTTCTTCTTTCTTCTTGGTGAATGCTCTGTCCTCTATTACTCGGTGTCTGCATAATTCCTTGGCTCTGTTCTTCAGCCTGTATGATCAGATCTACATGAAGACTTCCATCTTCACTAGAATTATACTCAACATTCCTCTTTTGCTAATGAATTGCTTGTCTCTTTATATAGACATGATTATCTTCTCAATCTCCTTGTTTTTGTCATAGATCACTTCTTGATCCATAAAACTTGTCATTCTTTTCTTTATCCTATAAAGCTCTGCTTTAGTTTTTATTCTATAGATCTCTCCTTGATAACTACGCTTTAAATATCTTCCATGATTTAGTTTAACTAATCATTAAGAATGAATCAATCAATCAACCAATCTCTAAATATAGCTCTTGACAACTAAGTGTTTTGTCATTCTTTAACTTTAGTTCTGATCGATCATCAACTCCAGTTAACTCAGTCATTAACTTCAGTTATGCTCGGTACTCAGTAAACACTATGAACTGCTCGATGACACTTGCTCAGTTACTATTGTGCTTGGTTTACACTGTCTGTCGATGTGCACTGTCCGTTGGTGTTTAATGTCACTCAATGTATATTGACTTTTAAGTTTTATCGATAACATAAACTGTGTCTCTTCAGTTCTCTTCAAGTTTATGACAATACGTGTATGAATAATTAGATTATATCAAGTTGACATCAATGAAAATATAATACATTCACTAATTTAATGTCTTGCATTCACTTTTGCAACTCGGTGATCATCAACTTATCATCTTCAAACATTCAATCAGTTATAGTTCATCATACTATGAAGTACCAGTTTCCTTTACCTAGGATGGATGACATAATGGATTTCTTGAGTGGAGCTAAGTATTTCAAAAAGATTTATTTGAAGAGTGGTTATCATCATATTAGAATAAGAGAAGGTGATGAATTGAAGACTGTCTTTAAGACTAAGGAAGGTTTGTATGAGTGGTTGATAATGCCTTTTGCTTTATCTAATGCACCAAGTACTTTCATGAAGCTTATTAATGAAGTGTTGAAGCAATTTTTGGGTAAATTTGTGATAGTTTATTTGGATGACATTCTAATTTTCAGTAAGATGGAAAAGGAACACCTATTGCATGTAAGGCAAGTATTGCAGAGGTTAAGAGAGGAGAAGTTGCTGGTAAATTTGAATAAGTGTACTTTTATGAAGAATGAGCTTGTATACCTTGGATTTGGGATTTATGTTGAAGGTTTTAAGATGGATCATGAGAAGGTTGGAGAAATTGTTGAGTGGCCTGAACCTAAAAGTGTTAGTGAGGTAAGATCATTTTATGACTTGGAAAGTTTTTATAGGAAGTTCATTAGGAATTTTCATTCTGTTTGCAATGTTATGACTAAGAGGATGAGGGGAGATAAGAAGGAATTCAAATGGACACATGGATCACAAAGAAGCTTTGATTTTTTAAAGCAAAAGGTAACTGAACAACCTGTGTTAGCACTACCATATTTCAGTAAGGTATTTCAAGTAGATTGTGATTATAGTGGAAGTGAAATCGGAGCAGTACTGAGTCAAGAAGGTAGAACAGTTGCTTACTTTAGTTAAAATTTGAATGATGAAAGGATAAAGTATTATTTTTATGATCAATAATTTTATGTTTTTATTCAAGCTTTGAAGAAGTAGACACGTTACTTATTGCCTAACGTGTTTTTGTTGTATACTGATCATTGGGATATACAGTATTTGCTTAGTCAGAGTAAGTTAAATCAGAGACATATGAGATGGGTTGACTTCTTACAAAGTTACTCATTTGTGTTGAAGCATAGGAGTGGTAAGTTTAACAAAGTTTACAATGCTTTGAGTAGAAGAATAAATCTTATGACAAAGATGAAGGTGATAGTGCTTGGATTTGATGAATTGAAGACTTTGTATAAGGATGATCTTGATTTTGTTGAACCTTGGAAATCTTGTAAGGAACCTTTGGTTACCAATAAGAGTTCTTTGTTAGATTATATCAAAAAGGATGGATTTTTGTTAAAAGGAGTTTAGTTGTGTATACCAAGAGGATCTATGAGGGAAATTTTTATTAAGGAGAAAAATTGTGGAGGATTAGCTGGACACTTTGGGATTGATAAGGCAGGGACAGTTATTAAGGAGAAATATTATTGGCCACAGATTCGTAAGGATGTTAGGAATTTCATTCAAAAGTTCAGGATTTTTCAAGTTGCTAAAGGGAATAGTCAGAATACTAAGTTGTATACACCATTTCATGTACCAGAGAAGCCTTGGGAGGAGATTAGGATATATTTTGTGCTTGATTCTCCAAAGACTCAAAGAGGTAATGATTCAGCATTTGTAGTGGGTGATATGTTTTCAAAGATGGCTCATTTCATTCCTTATAGAAATACATCATATGCAATACATATAGTTGATTTCTTTTTTAAGTACATTGTCAGATTGCATGGGTTGCCTAAGAGCATTATTTTAGATAGGGATACAAAGTTTCTTGGTTATTTCTGGAGGAAACTTAAAACATAATTGAATTTTAGTTCTACATTTCACCCACAGACTTATGGATAGACTGAAGTTGTTAATAGAATTTTGGGTAATCTGATGAGGTGTTTTCTTGGTGAGAAGGTAGGTAATTGGGATTTAGTTTTGGCACAAGTGGAGTTTGCTTATAATAATTCAGTGAATAGGAGTATTGGGAGAACACCTTTAGAGATTTTTTATGGTTTACATCCTAAAGGAGTAGCATAATTGAGGGATATCAATGTTCAACAAAAGAGGAGTGCTAAAGCAGAAATGTTTACCGATCATATGAAGTATTTGCATGATAGAGTTAAGAAACATTTGGAAGGAATGAATGCTAAGTATAAAGAGATAGTTGATATGAAGAGGAAATATAGGGAGTTTCAAGTTGGTGATGAAGTGATGGTTTTCCTAAGAAAAGGTAGATTTGTAGTTGGTACCTATAGTAAGTTGAAAATGAAGAAGTTTGGACCTTGTCAGATCTTGAGAAATTTTGATTCAGGGAATGCTTATGAAGTTGAGTTACCAGTGGACATGGACATATCAATTATATTCAACATAGAAGACTTGTATAAATATCATGAATCAAATAGCAGTAAAGGAGACAGATCAGAGAGTGAATTAAAGTATCCTATGAAGTAGAAGGAGGAGGTTGAATAGATCTTGGATACCATAATTTGTTGAAGCACTAGAGGAAAAAGGTATGAAGAATATCTTTTTAAGTCGAAGAACAAACTGGTTGAGGATTCTTCATGGATTTCTTAGGTGGAGTTAAACCGATTGGGTTTACCTTCATCTTAGCAAAGTGAGAGACTCACTTTTAAAATAACCTCAGGTGTCTGATGAAGGATCGTCTTGGGTTCATTTCAATCTTACATCCACCAAAAATATCTAAGTTTTTTTGTTCCTAATCATTGGTTGCTGAGTTTTTATGCTCTTGGTCACTAGTTGTTGTGTTTCTTGTCGTGGTCAAGTTCTTTAGATCCTTGACAGTTGCAGTTGTAGACTTGTGTTAAATATATCATTTTGAAGATTTTCCTATAATCGTGACTCATTTGGAGTTATCATGTTCGAGTTATGCTAGATTCTTTGGCTGTGTTTAGAATGTGTTCTTCATGTTTTTGAATTGGTCAATGTTTGGATATTTGGCTGGATTTCCTTGATTGGTGGTGCTTATGGATCATTTTCCTATGTGTCTATGTGTTTGGTTGACCTGTTTGTATGATCTCTCCTTGTGATTTAATCATTGGTTAAAGGTCTTTAGGTCTGAGATGAAATAGGTGGTTTGTTGGTAACAATTTTTGTTGTCTTGGAAAATTTAATCTTGAGACCGACCTATTGGGTTGCGCTCATGTATAAATTTTGGGTCTTGGTCCTTGTCACTATATTTCCTTTAAGTCGATGCCTCATGAAGATGCCCGATAGAAAATTATAAAGTCTTATAGATAAGATTTTTTTCCTAGATATGATATCACTTCAACTTTAATTTCCTTGATATGATTCTTATTCATTTTTTTGTTGATCACTTGTGTTCTTCATAAAACACCCTTCCTTAAGGCAATACAATGGCTAACTACTTGTGACTACTTAATGCAATATACAATTATTGCTTCTATAGCTAATTAAATTGAAGATGTCCTAGGTTTGCCACACCTAGACCAAAATATATTTCTTATGGCTTGATTGGTTTCATGGATAGGATGGGGGCATCACATTGGTGCCTAGGAAGAGGGTATTTATATCTAAATGTTAGAAAAAATGGTTACTCTTATTAAACAAATTAATAGAAAATCTAAAACCAAAACTTGGAACACTAAAATTGTTTTGAAAAAACCTTTCATATGAATACACTAAAAAATGCTACAAATATAAATTATTGCATAAATGTGACTTATGAATGATATTAATCCTTATAATCCAAGTCCTCCCATCATTATATCACCTAAAATCTATTTCCATCCCATCCACAAGCCTCCAACTCCAATGGTTTACAAGTAATTGAAGAAACACAAGCAACAAGCTTCGTAAAACAAATGATAAAATATAATTTAATCCTCCAAATCATTTTTATATTTAAATATTTAATTAGATTGAAGAGAGAATCCATGACTCCCCACTCCTATCATCAATAAGCATGATCAAATAGGGACAAAAAATATCCCTTGACGATTATTTCTACCAATTAGCTCCATCAATTTAAATAATCAATTAATCATTGGGATTTTTCATCCAACCATTGCCCAAACATTCCAAGAAAATTGCCACACCCAAGAAAGAAACTTAATAATTATTCATAATTTGATTTAATACTTGTTTTTAAATAATGGAAATTATACCTGAACAAATAAAATATAAATTTTATACCATCTTTCCCAAAATTGTCTCATGGCGCTAACTATATATTTTTAGAAAGTGAGAGCTCACTATATTTAGTAGGCACTCTTTTTGGAATGGACATGATAGAGGATTGTATCATTAAATTTAAGCCTTTTACTTGGTCCAAGCTCACCTTATCCAAGTTAAGTTGGATAGATTTATGATTTTTTCTAACTGGGATATTGGGTTTAATGCCACCCTTAGGGGCCTGCCCAAGATGGTGTTAGATCATAATCCTATTCTCCTAAAATGGACTGATAGGAAAGTAAAGGAACATTTTTTCCATTTTGTTATGAGATTATGTGGACTAAGCATACAAATTTTATAGATTGTATTGAAAACCCATGGAACACTCCTATTCTTTGGACTCCTATGTACATAGTAGCTTAGAAACTTGATATAATTAGAAAAAATGTCAAAGTATGGAGCAAGTTTTCCTTTGGTGATATCTTTTTTAAAAGATAGAAATCAATTCAAATTTGATATCTATTCAAGAACAAATAGATAATAGTGACTATTCCAAATCCACTCATATGGAGGAGGAAGCCTTAAGGGGAAAATGAAAGGAAAATCTAAAGCAGGAGGAAATCTATTGCAAACAAAATTTTAGAGTGCAATGACTGAAAGAGGGAGATATGAATTCTACAATCTTTCAGAGGTCTTCTAGAAATCACAAGAAAATTAATACAATTCAAATTATAAAGGATGACATCAACTGAGAGATCAATGATGACACAAAATTGGTTTTGGTGGTCTCCAATTATTTTTGCAATGCTCTTAGGTGAGATAATAGAGTAGCCAACAAGCTAATGAAGGAACAATTATAAAATTGGTAATGATACTTCTCTATCTAATCAAGATCTTCTTCCATTTCCTTTATCCATATTTGATCATTACATTCTTCTTCTATAATCTTAGGTTTATTTTTTGATAGTAAATATAATAAAACTTGTCATTGAGCTACTTTAATTCTTTTGATAATACCTTTAATCTTGTATCCAATAATCTATTTTTCTAAATGATTTCTCTATACATACCTTGGATTCTTAAATGTAGATGTAGAAGTCTTCTTTTTATATTCTTCTTGTTTCTTGTCTTCTTTCTCTTTGTCCTCTGAGTCAGATTCATATTCAATATGCTTGTCAAGATTTCTTTGGATATCTTCGTCAACTTTCACATTTGCACTTTTAACTATCTTGTTTAATCTCTTCTTATAACACCTGTATGATTTTCTCCTTGTACAATAACCTAGAAGTATGCCTTCATCAGCTTTGTTGTCAAAATTTCCAATATTGTCTTCATCTCTTTGAATGTAGCACTTACTTCCAATTTTTTCAAAATACTTTACTGTCGCAGCTCTTTCATGCCATAGCTGATATGATGTCTTTCCATACTTTCTTTTTAAAAGTACCCTATTAAGAGTATATATTATTGTGTGTATAGATTCTCTCCAATAGACCTCAAATAAGCCTACTTCATTGATCATTGCTCTGGCTTCTTCTTGAACTATCTAGTTCACTCTTTCTACCACTTTATTGATTAACTATAACTGATTGAATGTTTGAAGATGTTAAGTTGATGATCACTGAGCTGTAGAAAGTTAATGAAAGACATTAAATTAGTTAATGTATTTTATTGTCATTGATGTCAACTTGATATAATTTGATTGGTTATATATACATAGTGTCAAAGAATTAAAAGAACAAAAGAGATAAATACTATGTTATCAGTAATGCATAAAAGTTCAGTATACACCAAGTGACAATAAACACCGACGGACAGTGCACCCCGACAGATAGAGAACCCCGAGAGAAAAGTCACAATGATACCCGAGCAAGATACCCAAGAAAGTATTACCAAGAAGAACCAAAGTGATACCCAAGAAGAACTGAATGTCATAGTGTTTCCTGACGAATAGACAACCTCAATGGACAGAGATGCCTAAGGACAACTAAAGTCAAGACCGAGACAACAAGGAGTTAAACACCGAAAAGAATTGAATTTCAGAAATGACAAAAGACTTAGCTGGCAGGAGCTAAACATGGAGTTAACTGGTTGATCACATTATTTTCATCGACAAGTTAAAAGCCAGAGATAAGCTAGAGTTTTAAAGATAGTTTTGTTCCAGTTGTCAAGGAGAAATCTGCGGGATAAAACTAAAGCAAGCTTTAAAGCAAGAAAGGAGATATTTTTGTATCATCTCAAGAACAAGAAAGTCAAGGACTTAGAAATGGTGAAATTATGTCTATAAGAGAGACAATCTAATTCATTATGAATTAGGGGTGAATAGAGAAGAAGATGCTGAAGAGAATACTGGTGAAGAAGATTTCATATAGTCCTGATCAAACAAGTTGAAGAACAGAGCTAAAGATTTCTGTAGACACCAAGTAATAGAGAAGCACAACATCATCGATCAGAAAGAAGTGGAGAAAAAGGAACAAAAATGAAACATTGATCAGAAAGGTATTATGAGCTTACAATAGATCTGAACATCTACAATTTTAAGTCGTATATATGAACAGATCATATACTATTTCAGTTTAACCATTGATTCAAGAAATCTCTTAACAAAGTGGGATTTAATTATCCTTTATATATTGAGATACATCCCACGGAGTATCAAAAAGTTTCTCATGAAGATAGCATAGTGAAATGATAGATATCAAGTGACAAACTATTATATTAAATCCTCTAACAAGGTTGCAGTT
The DNA here is from genome assembly GCA_018584345.1 of Thuja plicata. NCBI lineage: Eukaryota > Viridiplantae > Streptophyta > Pinopsida > Cupressales > Cupressaceae > Thuja > Thuja plicata. The sequence goes on from MU227908.1 coordinate 2,708,437, forward strand.
AACAATGTGTTTGTAGCCTTTAACAGGGTTGGCTCTTCACCGAGCTCACTTCAGAAGAGTGAAATTTTTGGGTTACTGGTCCCAAGTCATTTTTCCCTTAACAGGGTTTCCACGTTAAAAATACATGTGTCAAATGTGTTTATGGTTCAACACTTTAATGTTTTGATTTACACATTACTAAAATGTGATTGATCAGTAAACACTAAGTTATTTACTATATTTTGGTAAGGCTAGACTGTTATTCGGTAAAGCTTAAGAATAAGGTTTAACAGTGAACTCCGAGCAGTATTTATTTGATAAGATTATTTAAGGGCATACATCTTGTAGGACTGAAGATAAGTAGAGATTTATAGTTGTGGTATAAAGTTTTGGATTATTTTTTGAGGCCACTGATTCACCCCCCCGGTCTCAGTTATTCTAATATTCATTCTGTTGTGGTGTCCTTGGGTAAGATAACCATCTTTTGATGCCATATTTCTCTAATAAATTGTTAAATTCATCATAAGTAAACTCTCCTCCTCTATTATACCTCAAACACTTGATTTTTTATATCTACTTCATTCTTAACTCTTTATTTGAATATCTTGAATTTTTCTATTGCTTCTAATTTTTCTCTTAAGAATGCAACCAAACTAAATTTGGAATAATCATCAATTAAAAGCATGAAATATCTCTCACTTTGTAAGCTTCTTGTTATAGTTGGACCACACAGGTCAATGTGTGCAAGATCCAAAAAATTGGTGGATGAATGATCTTGTTCTTTGAATGATTATCTTGTCTATTTTCTTTCTTGACATCCATCGCAAATAATATTGTCTAGTTTGGTTAGTCTTAAAAATGTTGGAACTACACTATTTGAACTTATCCTTACCAAATTGTCAAAGTTAATGTGACACGTCCTATGGTGCCAGAGCCAACTATCACTTGATTGCAATATTAAGAATCTCTTCACGCTTTCCAATTGATACATGTTTCTACCCGTCCTTCTTCCAATAGCAATAATAGTTCCATACTTCTTCTAGATCTCACATCCATCCTCTTGAAATACAACATCATAACCATTTCCACACATCTGTCCAACACTCAATAAATTGTGATGCAAATCCTTCACATAGTAAACATTGTGAGTATTATGTTTTCTATCAAAAGTAATAGAACCAATTCCAACAATCTATGTCATTTTATCATCACCAGATCTAACAAGACCACCATCATAATCTTCAAGTTTTTCAAACTTAATTTTAATACCAGTCATATGATTTTAACATCCACTATCAATAAATCATTCATCTTTATTTCTTCTGACATACAATGCATTCTCAGTAAAATCGTTAGATCCTGAACAAATATTAGAAATATCAATATAGGTTCTTCTTTTTCAACCAAAAATAGATAAACTTCTTGATCTAATACACTGACATTTTAATTAACATAGTGTGATTTCTTATTGGATCTTTTGAACTTCTATTTTGTTCCTTTTTTCAGGTACCTACAAGTTGCTATATGACCAATCTTTCCACATTTGAAATATTTAACAGGTAACATACCTTTATATTTTTTGGTACCTTTCTTCAACTTCCTTGTGAAATTTTCTTCCATCTCATTATAATTTTCACTATCCAAATCATCCTCTGTTGTTGTGGCTTTAAAGGCGGTTTCAATTTTCTCCTTCTCTTTTCCAAATTTTATCATCTCAAAAGTGGACAAAGTGCTAAATAGTTGTCCTTTGGTGAAATTTTTTAGATCAAAGACTTCCTCAATTGCAGAGATCTTGTCATTGTAACTATATGGTAGGGTCATAAGAATATTCTCCATAATATCTTCATCCGTATGAGTACCTCCTTAATTTTTGAGTTCATTCACGTCACTTTCAACTCTCTAAAAATAGATTGCAATGTCTTCACCTTCTCCCACTGTCATATTTTCATATCTATGATTAGAAGTCAACTTCTATCATTTCCTTTATATATCTCCTTCAACTTTTCCCAAACTTCACAAGCAATATTCAATGAAATAACATTTTTCAACCCAGTTTTTTATAAAGCACTAAAGATAGCATACCTCTCTCTTTCATTATCTTCATGAGACAAAATCTCATATGTATTAGTAGAACCATTTTCTGGTGCAACACATTTTGTCTCAATAGATTTCCGAGTAGTATAGCTTAGGGAATTTAGGAAACCTTGCATTTGTACTTTCCAAAAAATATAGTCTGATCCAACAAACATAGGAATCCACAATTTGTGCACCATTGCATCTACCTTGAGTGGTTAAGCTCTCCTCCAAGGAACCAAAGCTCTGATACCAATTATAGAACAATCTGGACAACTAAGAGGGTGGGTGAATCAATCATTATAAAAGATTTTTCATTAACTTTATCAATCTAGATCAACCTTAATTCCATTAGATAAACATAACAAATATAAACTTGAAAGCATAAAGGAAAACTAAACATAGTGAATACAAGATTTATGTGGAAAACCAAATATGGGAAAAACCACAGTCAAACTAATTATCATGAATAAGAACACCAATTAAGGTGACACTGGTTAAAGTGATTATTTACAAAGGCTCATTGTAGGTAAGGCCCTCTGCCAGTTAGAATAACTGCCCTAAATACATAAACCATCTATCACAGTTAAAATTTGGATAATTGCTGAAACAAGAAATAATGAAAAAGAATTCCACCACTAAAATATTTCACACCAACTACAACACTTGAATAATACATCAATCTAATATCATCAGTTGCATACAGTCGCACATATAATGATGTTTGAATATCTTCTCTTCAAATTTGCATAGCTCACACACCCACATCTCTCCATCAAACATAAATCATCCTCTACATATATCATCTCATGCTTCCATATTCATCCATGTTGGCCAAGCACAATATTAGTTATCATTTTACAAAGTCAACCATATAAAATTTTAAATAGACCACATCAAGACATTTCCATGGTAGAAGGAATGAATGATGGACCATACTAAAATCTCCTCACTCAATACAACACGTTATCCACTCATCACACTATCCATAACCAAAGAATAAGATCTACACATTACAATGTAAATTATGTTTTCGAACCACAATTACCAATATCCAGATAGGTCCATACCCAAAAGAAAATTTCTCAATATGTTACAACATGAATAGGACTAGGACAATCATGACCAAAGATAGAACATTATAACACACCATCTAGACCAAGCTAATCCCAGATCAACAAAGCCAAATAAAACCATAATCGGTCAACCAAAACATGTTAACATCACTAATAGCCATTAATGAAAAAAATAATAATCAAAATCATATTACAACAATATACCCCTTTGTCATTTGTATGAGATTCTTAGAAATGTGTATAACACTAGTATTATCACACATAATTTAGATTGGTGCATCAAATGTTAAATCAATATCTTTCAATGTCTATTTCATCCAAGTTATCTGAGTGCAATGTGAAGATGTTTCAATGTATTCAGCCCTGATATTAGATAACAATGTTGAATTCTATTTCTTACTCAGCATTGCAACTAACCAGGAGTGAAGAAAATAAGCTCCACCACTTGTACTTCTACAGTTATCAACACAACTATCCCAATCCACAGCAGTATAGATTATCAAAGTGAAATAGAAATATTTAGGGTACCATAGTCCAAATTATTCTATTCCTTTCAAATATTTGAAAATACTTTTTACTGCAACAACATGCAATTATACTTTTTGAATGTGGCTCAAGAGCAGGAAAACCAGCAATGGAGGCCAACTCAGAGATTCAATGGTTCATGGTGTTGGTTGTACACATGATTCCTCACTATAGACAATATATAATAGGGAAAATTCAATAGGATGTATAGAGGGATGCAAAGATTCAGAGGATGGGGACCTCCTGGATGGTGGGGTTCCCATCAAATTAGGGGGAAAGACGTGATCATGTGATGGTGACGACCCTACAGGTGCTGAGGAAATTCCTACAGGAGCTAGGGAAAATATGTCAGCTTGTCCTTGGTCATCTTTGTTTGGTATCAATCCAATGTGCACCCAAAGGGAGGTTGGCCATGAGCTCACGAATATAGAATGATGCACCATGAAGGTGCACATACCAAGGAAATGGTGTGTGAGATTATAAACTCCAACTGACCATTAGAACATTAAGAACATACATAACCAAACAACTATCCATAGTATCTCCATAGTGAAGTATCCAAATGGTGCAAACCTAGACATAAGAAAATCATGATGTCCAAAACATACCCTAAGGTTCACGATAGCAAATGATCCAAATCCAAGGTACACCACTAAAAACACAGAATTGGCTAACTGAAACAAAACTAAGAACAAACTGAAAGGAAATATTTTTGGGTGATGCAAGATTTAAAACAACCCAAGGATGCTCCCACATCATACATCCCTAGTGAGAAAAATATGTTCCATAAGAGGAACTTATGAACATCTGATAGGATTCTGGACATAAATTTCATGCTTATTCTCTATCCAAATATATTCATTATCTGTAACTTATGATTTACCTATGCTACAAGCTTACATCTAATTAGCAACCAAATTCTTCTACTACTTAACTTTACCTTTGTCATAATTTAGTACGTTCATGTTTTCAAATCCAATCACCAAATCCTTCTTCAAATTTAAGCCTTCCTTTAGCATAACCTCTGAATTCTGCTTCTTAGTATGGTAACTCTTTACATTGCTAAAATTCCTTACATTTTTCCCTTCTTCCTCCTTCAAAGGAACCAAATTAAATATTTTTCCATCTTTATATATTGTGACAATTTTTATTCTACAATCATATATAGTTTCTCTATCATATTGTCAAGGTCTACCCAATAAAACATGACAAGTACTCATAGATACAACATCACATAATACTTCATTTTTGAAAGGTCCAATGTTAAAATTCACTAGACACTAGTCCTTCACATCAACCATATTATTATCTTGAAACCAACTTATCCTATAATGAAAAGGATGTTTAAACCTCTTTAAGCCAAGATTTTGCACCATTCCTTCTGATACCATATTATCAGTACTTCCACTATCCATAATAACCTTACAACATTTACCTCCTGATTTAAAAATAGTCCTAAATAAATTCCTCTTTTGTGTAGGTTCAGCTTCCTTCTTTCTCAAAATAACTCTCCTAAGCATAAGATACTCTCCCATCTCAGGTTCCAACAAGTTCTCATCGGTTGTCTTCTTTTCATGTGCAACAAGATTCTGTTTTCCCAAGATTTTTCTAGATCCCTTCGAACATTGAAAATCTTTGTGTCCTTGCCACCACACTTGAAACAAGTACCATTTAAATCCTCTCTATCATTCCCTCTTCTAAGTGCTCTTTGATCTGGTGCTTTATTCCACTTAGGTTTTGACTCATCTTCCATTATATGCTTCTCATTTCCATTTCTACTCACCTGCTTCTCTTTTCCATTTCTATTCACCTACTTCTCCTTCCTTCTAGGGTCACTTTTTCTCCTCTTTGCCTTATCTTCTACCTTTAATGCATAGTGATAAGTATTCTCCATCGTATTAATCCTTAGCATAATTATCTCATCATGAATGTTAATTCTCAAGCCATTAATATATCTAGCCACCTTCTCCCTAGATATCTCTTAGTTTCCAGATCTGATTTTCATCTTATAAAATTCCTCATTGCATTCCTTTACACTCATGTCCTTCTACTCCAAATTATGCAACTTCTTGAACAATTCCAATTCATAATCCTCAGGTATGAATTTATCCTTCAACCTGACAACCATTAGCCTCCATCTAGTGATCTTTATTTCACCATTTTCCTCTCTATATTTTTGTAATTATTTCCACCATAAGGAAATACGACCCTTCAACTTAGTCTATGCTAACCTAACTCTCTACAAATCTCTAATATCCTCAAGCTCAATGTTATCTTCTAATTCACCAACCCAATCTATCAAATCCTCATGATGTAATGAACTAGAATAAGTACAAACCTCCATCCTATGACTTTTACTTGCTTGTACCATATCTCTTAACAATATCTCTTCATCAAAATCTTCTTCATATGTTTCCTCTATCTCAGGATTCCTTCGCAATCCAACCAAAGCATTTCGAATCTCATTCATCCTCTCATTTTTAAAGTCCTCCATCATTTTTTCTAGCCTTATAGGGTTCATCCTTCTTGGTGACATCTGTCTAATTGTTAGGTACAACTGCTTTAGCTTGGCGATCTGATTACAAGGTGTCAAATGTCTCTCACTCAGTGATTTATCAAACATGCTTGTAGCTTGCCTCCAACTCGGCGATCAATCCACACTTGGAATGCCTCAACAACAAAGTTCTTAACCAAAAAAAACTATTGTGCAATCCCTTATGCAATTCCTCTACAATTGTAGGCTAGATCAACACTCTACCACCCCACAACATATTCAACTAGGTCTTCTCAAGATCAGGAAATAAGATCTCCTTTCACAGGAACATCAACCTCGCTCTAATACCACATAACGCAGTCATGGAAAGAGTTTCCCAACTGAGATGGTCCAAACCATGCCACCCGAGGTCACATAGCGGAAACAATCAACACCAGATACAAGAAATAATAAAATATATGCTAAAATAGATCTTTGCATTCATAAAATCAAATATTTACATCAAATTGGCCTACAAGATACAATTTTACATTCTTAGGCTCACATGCCCATGATCATAAAACAAATCCTACAATCCTAACCTCTGTGAGGTATAATTACCACTTATTCAATCACTCCTTGGTGCTCCTAAAAAAAATCAACTACCTTAATATATAGATCCTTCACAACATATATGTCAGCCTAGATCTATTACATTTTCAAAGAGCAAGAAAATGTAATACTGAAATATAGGTCAAGACCCAATTCCAAAAGAACTCCCTCAAAAGGATTTGAAATAAAGTGTGCACCCAAAGGGAGGCTGACCACAAGCTCACAAACATAAAATGATGCACCATGAAGGTGCGCACACCAAGGAAATAGTGTGCAAGATCAGAAACTCCAACTAGCCATTATAACAATAAGAACATATAGACCCAAACAAGTATCCACAATATCTCCACAATATCTCCACAAAAAGTATCCAAATGAGGTGCAAACCCAAACATAACCAAATCATGATGTCCAAAACATACCCTAAGGTCTGTGGTAAAAAATGATCCAAATCCAAGGTACATAACTAAAAATATAGAACTAGATAACTGAAACAAAACTAAGAATAAATTGAAAGAAATTTTTTTTGGGTCATACAAGATTCCCAATTATCCAAGGATTCTCCTACGTCACTTTCCACTTCCCATCCTATCACCTTTTTGTAATTAACCTACCTAAGAATTCAACCATTAAAATAAATAGAAATTAGGAAAGTGGGTCACCTTGTCGTATGCCATGTGTTGACTCAAAAAAGCCTTGTAGACTCCTATTTATGATGATTGAAAACCAGGGTGTTTCAATACAACTTATTGTCTATGATATCCAATGATCATTAAACCTGAAGTAATTCAACACCTCATAAAGAATAGCTACATTTGAAATGGTCATATGCCTTCCTAATATCTAGTTTAACTAGCATTCTATCTATTATGGCATGTCTTACTGAATGGATGGCCTCGTGGGATATTATTATGCCTTCAACAATTGATCTTCTTAGAACAAACCCACTCTTTTCTTCTGATATAAGGATAGGTAGAAGGACTTTGAGATGGTTAGCCATTACCTTAGAGATGATCTTGTAAGTAACATTGCATAATGATATTGGTCTGAAATCCTTAAAGGATGAAGTCATATCCTTCTTTGGAACTAGAGTAATAAAACTAATGTTTATGTCTTTGCACATATATTCCTTTATCCAAGATTCCTCCACCATCTCTAGCAAATCACGTTTAACAATTTTCATGGCTTTTTGAAAAAAGTGGCAAGGAATCAATCATGCCTAGGTGCTTTATCTCACCCCATAGAGAACAATGACCCTCTAACTTCCTCCAAATAAATTTTCTTGTCCATGTTACTACATTGTTCTTGTGTAACAATGTGAGGTGTGATATATTCTATCTCCTCTCATCTATCCATTCTATTTTGATTAGGTCCCAATGAATCCAAGAAATATCTAACTAATTCCCTATTTATATCTTTCCTCTTAGTCAACATATCACTGATGCTATCTCTGATACTGCTGATCCTATTTTTTGATCTCCTAGCCTTGACTGATGAGCGAAATAATTTTATATTTTGATCTCCAACCTCTAGCCAACATTCTCTTGATTTTTGTTGCAAAAAAAGTATCTTATCTAGCTAGCACCTTCTTCATCTCTTGCACCAAGACTTTTTCCCTTTCAAATTCCGCATCAGACATAGATTGTCTAATGACAATGGAATTCAACTATTCGAGGTCCTTCCCAATTCTTTCTTTTTCAACAAAGATTTTTGTGAAAGTCTTTTTGTTCCACTCTTTGAGTTTCTCCTTAAGATATAGTTTTTGAAAAAAAGGCCTTAGATCCTATCCATGTTGGGGATTCCTTCCACCAATCATCAATCAGTTGTAGAAACTTAGGGTCTCTAAGCCACATGGCCTCAAATTTGAAGGTACATCAAAACAATACTACATCATTCTAAAAATTGACCACTACTGGAAAGTGATATGACCCCGAGAATGAAAAAATCATTAAATCAAATATGTAGCGACACACTTCCCACTTACCTGCCACAAAGAATCTGTCCAACTGCTCTGCAATATTTGAGAAACCTTTCCTTTTTTTTGTCCGTATAAAGTTTCCTTCCTTCGAAACTATCTCTTCCATCTTGCTATCGAAAATGAAAATTAGAAAATCCATTTGGACCCTTCCCAAAATTTGTTTTCCATCACTTTTATTTGTCAAGCTTCTCGTGGCATTGAAATCACCTCTTACAATAACCAGTTCCTCATTCACCAATTACATTCCTACATTGATTTAATATTACACTTCCCTTTTTTGAGTTGTACCCATGGGTCCATAAACATTCAGTAGATAAAAGGATTCATTATTCAGAGACATTTATACTTGAAACAATTTCCAATTGCTTTCCTTGTTTAATTTTGTCACTTTCACCCTTTGTAGGTTCCACAGGATCACTAGGCCTCTTGACACCCTGACTGCCTCCACACATAACCCCTGCCACTAGTGCCATGCTCTTAGCATATCCACAAAATCTAATTTTTTTAGTTTAGTCTCCTACAATAGAATTAGATCTGGTCTCTCCTGATCTTTTTTTATTTTGATTGGCCATTTTTTATCAGGGGCATTATAGGTTGTGATATTCCATAAAATGGACTTCATGGCTCCTCGGGAAGGGTAAGGCCCTTCCCAAAATGTAGCTTTCTTTTTTCCAACAGCGCTACCTGTCATTTCCAACTTGAATTTGATGGGTTTGGGTCCCCTTCTTCTCTTCTCTCCAACTTTGGCCCCTTTCAACATAGTTTGTGATTGATTGACCATTCATTTCTCAAAAATATCTTCTTCTTATGAGTTGAAGTCCCCATCCATCCATAAAATGCTAATATCCTTTGTATCCAAGCACAAGACAATTTTCCTAGTCCTCTATAGGAACAAATTTTCCCCCTTACATCCTTTTTTTCCGTGTAGGAGCCACTTCCCCCATGACCTGGAATGCGATAGTCTTGTTTCTGGGAGGACTATAGGACATCACAGGATTCCCCACAAGTACCCACAATTAGGCTAGGTCACCAACCCCATGGTGGCATTAACTCCTTACTTTCTCCATTTAGTCCTCCTCAATATAAGATTTTTTAGTTGGTGAATGCAACACATCCATCTCAATAGTGTAAAACAACTCCTCTTCCTATTCTTCCTCATTCGCCACCCCTATGCCTTGTTTAATCTCTTTGTATTCTATCATGAAATCTTCCATGTCAAAACACTAAGATCCCCCAATTTTACCCATGCCCAATTTAGCTATGTTTCCCAAAGCAATGTGGGTGTGTTCCCTATTACCCAACTCCTCCTTACCTAGTTGAAACTCCTTGCCTTTAGTATGGTAGTTACCTGTCATCCCGCTTGTATCAGGTAGTGGTCCTTTCATAGAAACATCTAGTCTAGTGTCCCCCTCCTTTTCCAATTAGTCCCCATTTCCCAAACTCAATTTTGCCTCCACTGTGTCTAGACACTTTTTATTCCTTGGCTCCTGGGGGATCTAACTTGCATCCATCCCCTCTCAAACATGGGGTTCTAGCTCCCCATCTATCTGGTCCTCTATTACAAAAATATTATTTGACCTTTCATCCTTCTCCCCTCCTTTATTCGTCATGGATATTATTTTATGAATGATTGCATCTTGCGCATGCTTTTTCCCCTTCTCTTATTTTGAACATTCCCATTATGAATATCCTAGACATTTGTAGCTTTTGCATTTCTCCACATGTTTTTCCACCTCAATGCTCTATTTCCACACTCCAAAGTTAGAGAATAGGTCAATAGACTTTGGGATTGTCTATGCCAGGTTTCATCTAATATAGATTTTGGCATACATACTATGATCCTTATTCTCAACCCCTCCTCCCAGCATGATAAACCTACCCAACTCATTCCTTATCAACTTGAGTGTTACCAAATCCTAATATTCAAAAGGTAGGTTATAGAGTCAAACCCATATTGGGACTACATCTATGATTATATTCAAGGGGTTTAAATTGGGCTCCCACTCTTCAAGGTAGATCCCCATACCTCCCATAATGTATGGCTCATTTTTTAAAATACATTGCTTTGCTTCTCCAATTTCACAAAGAACGGGGAAAATGGTATTTGGTAGGGTTTTCAACTCCACTCTGAACGACCATGACTGGCCACACCATTTTTTTTAATTTTGGTTATCGTGTACCATTCCCCAAACTAGTTCATAAAAAAACCTTTTTTTTTTCTTTTAATCATGATACCATGTCTTTCCAACACACATTATCAATATTGATAACAATATGTTCTCTAGTATCAGGGGAAGATAATACCTTCAAGTCTCGAGGTGCTAACACTTTTTTCATTTTCTTTCGATTAGTCTGGTACTCTTTTGGTTGTCATAGCTTTTGCTCTACCTTCTTCCATACTATGCTCTCTCTATCCAGTAGATGTCCTTATCCCATTTCATGTTTAGGAGAGAACCGCTCCCAAACCCTATGTCTCCCTTCATGTTTTTTATTAGTTCTCCTCCCGTTTTTCAAAACTCCATCCTGGGTCCACAAGCCCCTCCATCTCCTTTTCCCTAGAAACTTCCACACTGAAATACATTTATTTATCCTTATGAGCTGCAAATCTAGATCCCTCCATGACAATGAGTGGTTGGCCTACAAAACCTCGCTAATGACAATTTTCCCCTACTCAGCTCATTGTTTCCAACCCCTTCAAAAGTTGGTCTAAACAAAAATATTTTTGTTGTTGCATATGAAGTAGTGTACTATTATGAATTGCAAGCACCTCATGGGTGTATACAATTTCATGATTGTTTAGTGCTTTCTTTAATGTGTTTCATCCCAATATGCATTTTAGGACTACATATTGCACTTAATGAACACCTAAATTAAAGTATGAGTCCTTTCTTAATTCAATTTAACCAATATTTAATGTGGACCCTTCATTCATTTTGAAAAGATGAAACAAGTTGCAACGTTGGATCCACAATTTGAAGACATCCCATGAAATAAAGATCTGCAAATCAAGATAAAATTAGCAAGCATCAAGATCTAAAGACTATTTTTCTACATCAAGCATTGAACAATTTCATCATCAACATGAGGCTTTCAAAGGATATGAAGATGACTATGAGATCACTGACTGATGGTTTTATTGTACTCTACCTTTTGGGTTGGGTGTGGTTTCTTGCATATATATACATATACATATACATATATATATACATATACATATATATATATATACATATACATGTACATATACATACATACATACATATATATATATATATACATATACATATACATATATACACATATATACATATATATACATATACATATATACACACACACACATGTGTGTGTATATATATGTATGTGTATATATATATGTATATATATACACACATATATATATACATATATATACACATACATATATACACATACATATATACATATATATATATATGTATATAT